>MBPM02000125.1:0-143446 GCA_001695595.3 Plasmopara viticola | reverse complement strand
GCTAAAACTTTGGTATTGCTTTGATCGCCTTGCTTGCTATATAAATGTGCATCTATTCAGAATCCGTTCATATTGGTGGGTGAAGTATTTAGTTGCGAAGGAGGAAAGGTGCTAAAACGTTGCTCTACAGAAGAGCGCAAGGAAAGCAACACATACAGGCAAAGGTTGGTGGGCATCACTTCATCGAACGGGGCTGCTCGTGCTGCGTAAGTATATTTTGAATTGCGTTAGTGCTACTTTATTTTTGAATCATTTGTGCTCTAGCCTCATCCGAGCAAAAGCCACCGTGCAACGTGCTCGAAGCAAACAGTTTCAAACGAAATATGTTTCTCAAATCCGCACAGAGTACTGCTCCTTTTTCCACCGATTCGGCAAGTATCTAGTCTCACTGTGCTGCAGTAGAGTGCTGACATTGTTTAGTATACGTTGTTCCTCGACATGTGCATAATATGCTGAAACAGGCTACTGCAAAAAGAAAGATAAATGCAGATTTATCCACGACAGTCGGCGCGTGAGAATGTGCCGAAAGTTTTTAAAAAATGGATGCAAGGACTCTAAGTGCCTGCTGTCGCATCAGCATGATGAGGTGGGTAGCCCAATCAAATTTGCTGACATGTACTCGTATTGTGGTGCGAGCACGCTCCGGTAGCGAGACTTGTGGTGTTGACTGCCAATTGCGGTGTGTTTTGTTTGTGGCACTACAGAATAAAGTTCCGGACTGCAAAATGTTCTTACGTGGAGCTTGCACTCGAGAAAGTTGTAAATACCGCCACGTAAAAGTGAGTGCCACAGCGGACCTTTGCAAAGCTTTCACGAATGGGTATTGTCCTAAAGGAGGCGCATGTCCTTTACGGCACGAGCTCCCTAAAAAGTCGCCTATTGCATCAGGACAGAACAGTAGCAGCAAGATGGCATCTGCATCAGGTACGTTATCAACTTCATATCCAAAAGCTTTGTCAGCCTTGTCCGGCTCAGCAGTGGCCAATGGGAGCCCAAGGAATCACAATACGGACCTGCTGATTCGGCCGAATATTCAGTTTACCTCTAAGCACAACTCTGGCTTCCCGTCTTTGTTCGATGGCCTCCGTCGAACAGCAAATTAGCATGAATTTTGTAGACAAACTTAATTGGTAAATGCTTTATTCAAATATTCCCAAATGTTCGTTATTTATAATAATTTCAAATGTTCGTAAGCTTTTTTTCGTGCGATAATGATGGGCGAAATCGATCGTGTGGCTTTTTTGGCCACATCTAAAGGCGCCACAGGCGTGCGCGAGTTTTTAAAAGGTACAACGATAGTTACTTCCTGCTATATGGCGATTGCATAATTTTGCTGATGTTGTGCTGGTAAAGAGCATTGCCAAGTAGCTCCCGACGTTCTGCACAAGCTCAGCACGCCCATTCTTCTGGACGATGAGAAAGGAGAGATGATAATGAGGACACATTGGCTGCAGAATTCGGGATTCGCCTGGAGCAGCTTAGTTTGCGAGCACAGCGTGAAATATGGAGTGCGTTGGCGAGTGGGGCATCTCTAACGCAGGCGCGGCTGTAGGTCTCGCTCGTGCCTTTCTACAAGTGACAGCAATGCCGCGACGTCGCGAGATTGATGCCGTATGCCTATCGCTAGCAAAAATTGGTGCTACAAGAAGATGCAGATAAGAAGGAGAGTGAACAAACGCCGACGGACGCTGCGTTCCGACGTCGAATGCGGCGGTTGATATTAAATCGTGTGGAATTTCCCACACACGATATGGAAGACGAAGGAGTTAACAAAGTAGTGGCATTTCGTGGTTTGTGGCCTGCAAAGATAGCCTTATCACGATCAAATAAGCGCTCAAGAGGTGAGGCTGTCATGGACCAGGTATCTATGCGAGGTTCTGAGCAGGGATCGAGTGAACATCCTCCAAGTTCCATAGAATGTGAAGTGACAACACCAGAACGACCGCTAATATCGAAAGAGGTTTTCTTGATGATGACTACCTGTTTTAAAAATCTAGATCATTTTTTCACTTCTTCTTTCGTGCTAGATGGAGAATCGTGCGTCTAGCCTGGCCAAGCAGCTTGCCCAGCTCGTGTATTCTGAAGACACTGCTGCAGTAAATGACATTGCTTCACGTTCCTTTGATTTGTTGGCGGAAGTCGTCAACGACGTCCATACGACATACGCAGCTAACGAGCGCAGCTTTCAGTATCTATGCAAGATGCTTCATGTAGACTCGACCAATGATGAAGCTTTATATCAAATTACTTGGTAAGAATTGCTATAAAGATGGCAATGTTACGAGTCTAATACTGCTCATTTTTACTGGCAGTGTCGTTGTTGACTCCAATTGGAGCTTGCGGTACGCAGCTATCTTCCTTGAAACCAGCATCTTACCGAAGATCCGAACAGCCGAATCTGTTATTTCTCGCGTGCTTCTTCAGACTGCATTTTGCTTTGGTTCTCGTTATCCTGGAGTTCTTGTGGAATCACTCCTACTCCCTCTGTTAGTCGGAGGCAAAAATGACGATTCTAACTATGTTGTTGGCCCTCCGCAAGCAGAAGCCATCACGCGAATTTTGCGTAACCCTAATGCAGTTCCAGCAGATCAGCTGGATGGATTTTTGAGTAAAAGTTTGGAAGCATTGATTACCAATGAAAACGCCAATCCTTTGTGTCCGCATTTGCTTTCAAATGAATCAGCACTCTTCGTTTTTCAAAATATTCTCAGTACCAAGTCAACACTCTCCCCATTGACAGTAGAACGATTTATTGGAGCATGCGAGACCGTTTTAGAACGTCCAGGAACTGGGCAAGTCGGGGATCGCTTAAATTTGCCACTGTTGTTTTTACGCTAATTTCGAAGTACCCAGAGCACTGTGCTGGTCATGTGGAAACTCTTGAAGCAATTGTCACCCAATCGACGTCTATTATGGTGAAGACGACCCTACGTTGCCTGCAAAAACTAAAGGCGAGCAAGTGATCAATTCTAAGCATGGGTATCGGCATGATGTAATCTCAGTACATGGGCTTGCAAAAATGCATGTACGGAAATTACTGATAACATCTCACGATGTTATGCATTGATAGTACCGGCCTAGCCGATACTGCATCAGCGTTTTCAGTGCATCAGGCAGGTGATCTCTCAGGACTAAACCGCAATCTCCGCCATGCTTGGCAGCCTCCAAAAGTATGTACGCTTCACCGGGTGTATCTCAAGCAAACTTGTCACGTCAAAAACACTGTCATTTACGCGAATCCAGCACGAACGCTGGCTTCGATGCCGCTTCATCTCACAAGATGAAAACTCCCGCTCAATGCTGAAAGAACTCTTTACTGATGATGGTGTGCGTTGCTGCCATGTTACTTGACGCGTAGCTGGCTTTGCAGAGGGCGTGAAGGCAACACTAAGATTATATTCTTTCTCGGCGCAGAAAAAGCAAGCCTTCATAGCGCACACATCATTGCATCCGATGCATGCATCGCATGTTTGGCGATTTCGATTTGACGATTGGATACGTTTGCGATTGGTCTGTGATAAGCAGGCAGCTGTGAAGTCATTAGAAATGTCGATTACTGGATCGATCGCGTCATCGATGTCGTCAATTTTAAACAGATTTGCCTCAACAGCCCTACAATCAATTTGTGTGGGGCTGATTGGGTCATTCAAACGCTTCACTGGCGCTCGTAGGACGGCTTCATCACTTGGTTAGTGTTGTGCGGACCAAAATTGTCGTTACGATCGTACTTCGCTTGCTGCTTCGGTTGTGTCCTGCCGGCATCTTTGATTTTACATGATGCCTTGTACAGTCTCTCGACTAATTCGACGCCATGGTTTTTCTGGAATGCTTTTGCACATGCCCCTGGCTCTACTGCTTTCTTGTCATCTCCAACTGAAGTCGATGGCTCGCTAGAGTTAAGGTATTCGAGTCTCATTGATCCATTTGATATGACCGTACCAAATCCATCTCCCGTGCTTCCAGGATTAAGCAACTTTTCCATTGCTTCGTTCGTGTACTGGCTTGTGTCATTGCTAAACGCATGGATCGGCATTTCAATTGTCCTTTCTGAGCAAAACAACACTGATTGAGAATCCGTTTTGTTCTCGATCACATTGTGATAATCATACAGAAAGACTTTAAGCGCGCCAAGCCGCCGTTTTTGCGTGTCGTATAAGTCACCGTCACGAGAATGCGATGGGCGACAGGTACTTGGCGCTGCATAAAAGTCGCGTATGGTTTTGTTCGCAAAATGCTTTAAAACAAATTTTACCAGTGCCACGGATGTTTCGGCCGTACGAACAAGGCGGATATCGACAATCGAGTCCATTAAATACTCATGTTTTTCCAAAAGTTTTCTTGCAAGCATGTCAGTCTGCTTATCGGCTGGTACGTCGTCAGAGTCATTTTTTCGCGGCTCTTGCCAATTGCTTGCTGCAATGTGGTTTAGACGACCACGTGCCATGCGCTGCTCTTTTGCTGCACTTTGTAGGTACACTAACAGTTGGTGCAGTGTGAGCAGAACGTCGTAAAAAAGCACATTTATCTTGTTTCGGACTCCTGTTTTCTTCATAAACAAAGTCGAAGGCTGAGTCGACGAGAGACTTGACGGTGGGCTACATTCAACTTCTGGATTATCCGCCCAAAATGATGCTCCGATGGCGGACGACTTTGTCATCATGGATGAGCTGTTGGAGGTTACCGAAGCGGCTGGAATGAGATTGACGATGGTGTGCTGGAGTGTCGCGTGTTGAATAAGGTGCTGAATAGTTCTGGCTCGCTGGTCACCAGCTGGGTTGCAACCCGGAGCGGTATTTGGAGTGCGAATGCCTAACAGGCATTGCAGCAGCCTGACGCACCAATAACAGGGAAGAGTATCTTGTTGCAAAATGAGCTCGTGCACAGTGTCCAAGAGCTGAGGGATCTACCAAACAAAACGCTTGTTATGCAAAGCTTTAAACGCATAACAAAGACAAACAGGCAAGAGACTAACCAGTTCATCGGGAAAGCATGCGTCTGGATGGTGATACAAGCGCACAAGTGCCTGTAGAGAGGTGATTAAATCCAAGCTAGTAGTGTCTCCAAATCGTCGCAGTGCTGTAACTAACATGACGAGATGCTCAAAAACAAGCTTCATGGCCTTATTCACCACATTTGCTAGCCCAAGCCCACTACGCGAAAGCGCTTCGAGTGGAAGATTGGCATTGAGCTCCTCCATGGCCATAGTGATGCTCAAACCTTCATTCATAAACATTTCCGAGTCAATGGAGTGGCGCATGTCGTACAGGGGCTCGATAGCACGCTTGTTCATTTGGCGCTGGAACCACCCGCTACGCCTACTGATGTCAGATTTTGCTGTATCATTGCTTCCTTGAGATGCTCGAGGTCCGCTGCGTCGCCTGCGGGGAAACCACGCACTGCTACCTCGACGTCTTTTTAAATTGCTATCTTCGACGCGTTGGCTTGTTTGCGTGATTCGTCTCAACAAAAATGTTTCCATGAACAAACCGCCACTGCCGCCATCGTCAGTAGCAGTGTCAGCAGTATGTGGATGATAAAATCGGCAATAATTGAGACCTGAGGAGATCAAGACAACATTGTGCTGCCCTGCTTCACGGCACACCAGCAGTAACATAATGATCATCTGATCGCGGTCGTCTACGTCAAGTAATAGCGTTTGCTCCTGCTTAAACTCCAAAACCAGCATTCTTGAATCCCAATCGGGGCGGACGATTGCTAAAAGCGCTCTATACGGCCGTGCAATGACAGTGCGCTTGCAACAATGCATCTCTACAATGCAATCGCCTTGCAAAATTAACTGGATTTTTTGATACGCCTTCTTGCCACCGTCACTACTATTGTTTTCAGGCGCTACAGCGCTCTTGCCCTCCTTAAGCGTTGCCTTTTTCACGTCGTATCGCACAACTGACGCTCGATCCAATAGTTGCGTGCTGTGAAGCCAGAGTTGCAGTGCCGTGAGTTGCGTTGGTGTCGTGGATAACTCCACTCCTGCGTCCGTTGCTGCGGCCACAATTTCATTCAAACACTCGAGTCTCTCAGCGCATAGAAAAAATCGGTCGTGAAAAGCCGTAGACAGCACCATGCCCTCGCAATGCTTCGTCGAGAATGCGGCCATTCGGAGATACAAGAACGGGAGGATCTGCACTCGACGTCCACAGTCATCCAAAAAAATGATGCTAGAGACTGTTATTTGCAGAAACAGCAGTTTGCTCGACCCATTGGCATACTTTTCAATGCAGCGAAAGTAAAGTGTACGAGCACTCACGAGTCGATAAAGCAATGCATTTCCCTGTGCTTGACGTCGCAGGCGAGCTACAAGTGACAACAAGTGGCCGCGTCCAGCACTAATAAATTTTGATTTGATCGATCGAATGCGTGACTTTTCGAATTTGAATACGAAGCCGTGCTTGGTGGGAGAATTCTCTACGGCTTTAATGTCGGCGATATCCCACTGATTGGTACATTGGAATGTCTCGGGATTGTACGTGCTCAGTGTGGATGCCGTAACCACAAGTATGCGCGGGTACGTGCCCCACCATGAAACTTTGGCCACGATATATTGCGCGATGACCGTGTCGCCACGATTGGGGCCGTCTGAGGGTACAGTAAAATTCTTATGTAAGGACGCTACCATTGGCGTGAAGTGTTACAATCTCGACTCGCGAGGTCGGTCTGTGAAAGACTGAGAAGAAGGCGAAGTGGCATTTCTCGCTTCAGCGTTGGCGGGTGTTACGGCAACCATTGGCGTAGCAACGGAAAATTTCAACAAAGCGACAGGATATCTGAAAGCGGTCGATGCGTTTCTGATTCCAAAAAGCCGATATGCTTGATTATCCACAATACAGTTGCAAAAGCGACAAGTATCGCAAAACCGGCACAAAAATGCTGTAGTGATACCAGTGCGCATTTGGTTATAAAACTTCTGAGCCCTTGGTGCTCTTTGGTGTACGTGCAGGACGGTTACTGGTTTATTTTAGTGAGGCGACAAGGAAGTCCAAATGGCCAGCCCAACAAATATTTATGAAAAAGGCAGTAATGAACTAAACGCGGACTATAAAACTTTCCTAATTTCGCTGTTGGTAGCAAAGCGAAAAGCTTTCTGTTAAGATGTTCAACTTTTGTTTTCCGTAAAGAGCAATCTAGCCCTAGATCCCTCACGGGCGTTTTTGTTTTTCTTTGAAAAGACCAATTTGATTCATTTAGCTGCAAGTTAAGAAGTTGAGGTTTGCAGCAAATCTTAAGAAAAATATTTGTTCTTCAGTCACCGTTACCAATAGCCTTTGCATTGCGTCACTCAGCAAAGCACTCCGGTGTTCTTATTAGGCTTAATTAGGAAGCAATTCGCAAATGTACTTTGTGGCGTTGAAACGGAAATGTATCACCGTTGTTTCCGACCTTTAAACCGAAGCAATCTCCACTTACAGGACCCTTGCAATGGCTTGCTCATTTTGGTACTTTGTAAGGCTTGGTTTACATACGAAGTCGGATCTTCAAAAGTCGTATCAGTTTCAAGTTTAGGACAAAAGTATCTGTTGAAGTACTTGACTGGACCAAGACGTTAAACCGACTTAGACATCTGTGTGAGGAGTGCAAGACGGGGGGGGCGTGGGTTCAGTTCCTGCCAAGGTTAAAGTTGAACTTGGCTGATATCTTGACCTGGTGCTCGAAAGCTTTTTTGTAAGAGTCACATCCGTCACGCAACTTTAGCATGTCACATGCAGGTCTAGGAGAATGAACGACTGGCTCAATAAGTGGAATACATGGTTTTGTAATCCCGACCCGAACCAGCGGTATACTCTTTGCCTCACTCAAAGTGCGTTAAATAACTTAAATTGATATCCCGTGCGTGTTGAATAAGCTAAATTGATTGACCTCAAGGTGGTGCAATGTATGGCTGCACTAGGGCCTGAGATTAAAAACGTTCTATAGCAATAAAAAAGCTCTGTCGAAGCGTCCTCAACATGTGAGAATAAAGTGTTGTGTCTACTCTATAAGAACGTCTCGCTAATAGCTTTCAAGAGGAAGGCTTCCGAAATATCTGGCTCTGGCAATTTTTCAAAAGAAAAGTAAGCTTACATAATTTGTATATCACATGACTATCTTGTTTATGTTATTTATGGCCCTTAGCAAAGGCAGGACTTTAACTCCTCTAAAACATTGATCTAGACGCTGTCAGAGCTACATGTGTATCTTTCGCTTTGTCATTTGAATTTGTACAGAGAAATAGAGAATAATCAGAATGAGTCAGCCGTAATTGTTCTCTTTGCCATCAACACATATTTGATACATAAAAATGTTTTGGTCTTCTTCATCATACTAGCTCGCTTGAAAGCTAGCACTTTCGAATAGCAGTTTGCTTTCAGATACAAATACCTAAATAAGCTTACTGGTCCCTATTTCACGGCTTGTAGCGCTGTAATTCGGTTGCAAGCCATACCTTATCAATGGAAGCAATCAAATGCCGTTCGATCGATACCTACGTAGAAATTTGAGCGTAAAATGGGGCTGCATTTTAAATCATCAAGCAAGTGGTTGTTAAGAGCATAGAATCGCCGTGAATTCTCTTCAGCTTGACTTTGTACCGAGGGCAAAGGTCTGTGAAGAAATAAATCACAACAATAAAGCATCAAACAGCTTGTGATTGCTTTAGATGTTAATGTAAGCGATACAGCGTGATTGATAACAATTGAGCTACAAAGAACAGTACAGCATGATCGATGTTGACAGCTTTTAAGCTTTTGTCAGCTAGTGATCGTTATAACGACAACGGAAAATGTACGGCTAGTAGCCAGATATTTGGCCCTTAAGTTATCGAGCGAAAAAACTCACAACGTGCAAGATTGTCTCTAACTTTCTCAACTTAAATGTAAAGCTGGTATGGCGTGACGTGGTCACACTTTATCTAAGATAAGGCAAAAAGAGATCGAGTAAACGACTGCTCACATCTCCTAGCCTTTATGAAACAGAAGTTACAACATGATGCACTTAACACTAATGTAATAACACTTATTTCAGTGTTGATATTAATGTTTATGAAATATTTATCATAAATCTAGTTCGTCCCATAGGGTAATAATATATTTGGCTGCACCGGAGTCACCATTGCTTTTATAACACTTATTCAGTAACTGATAGTGGCATTTCTTCTTATAGGCGACATATAGTGTAAGTCTCGTCACATTCTCTGAAATAACATTCGAATTGTATACAACTTAATGATCTGCTTAATAATCTTATCAAGTTTGGCCAACGATAATCTCCCGGCAGCAAAATGTCATCATGCTACGGCTGTCCTTGCCATTGAAAATAATAATAACCGACCCTGTGGCTAAAGGGTTTGTCGCTCGACCAGGCACCTAGTTAAAGTACCAAAATAAAACAGCCAAGGATAGATCACAGAAGTGAATAAACAATCACACGCAAATGTGCGACTGCCTTTCAGACCCGCACCGAAAAAGATCTTGCGATGTGTGAGTGAGGTGAATACCCCAAAGATAAGAAGATGCTCATCGTGTAATGAGGGATAATTGCCCGGTCCCGGGAGTGGTGACCTGTATGTTACGCTAGAGACAGCTAAGTCACTGCGTGATAGTTCCGGTAGCTTTAACCTCTTTGTAGAAGATCGATAGCGAAGACATTGAGATATTTGATCGCGATTTCTCGAAGCCTTTGTCACACGTCATTACTAATTTTTAGTACTTGGTGCTCCATCTATCACAGAGACCCAATCTGCACGTACGAGGCCACAGGACAACGTGTCGTGTAACAAAAATTGCTAATCAATCCGAGTTTGTGGAGTAAAAACAGGCTTAAGCATTAATAAGAGTAAAAGCTGTATGCTTGCACAAGTAGCCAATTAGATGACGAATATAGGATTTTTGTCTAACATAAACTTCGTACGTAATGGTTCTATAGATCCACATCAACAACGTAATCATCTTTAACTCAGTTTCATCCATTTTGGAAAGCAGAAGGGTATTGTATAGATTCAAGTGCCTACCAATAACATTTAGTGAGCGATATATACCTGGAAAGTCATTTAAATACTTCCACATAGCGCTAATCACTTGTATTACGCCCCACTCGATCAGCTCACCAAGCATCATAAGGTTGGATGCCACCGGATGACAAGCCAGTCTTGGCAATGGGAACATGAGGTAAGACCCTCATCAGCCCCTTTGACGAACGCAGTTCTCTCTTCTTTAGTTGGCACTTCGTAGCTTGGTACGTGACTAGCGCCTCACAGGTTTAGCGCATGACACTCTGCTCTGATGGGGTCCAAGCAAGTTGTGGTCAGCGTGCGATCGAGCAAATAATTTGAATCAGCGTCGTAGCAAGCAACCAAGCCAGCGATACAAAGAGTAAACCAGTAAGCAATTTAGTGAGCACGAAGCAGGAAAAGTGCTCGATTGATAAGTCGACATTAGTGCTGAAAGCGTAAAAACATTTAGTTAGGTAAAGGTAGAAAGAAAAAAACAAATTGTATTTAAAGAAGACCCGCTAGTCTAGCAGAGACATGATATGTATTCCGTATTCAATAGCCTCTGTTCAAAATCCTATAGAAATTATACAAGCAAGATATCTGAGTGGTGGCGCTTGAGACGACATATTAGTTGCATCATCATCTAGTACGCCAGCTCTTTGTTATGCCCTAAATGCACCAAGGATAGCGCCATACGCAAATTCAGCGCTACGTGTGTGCTCTTGAGCCGTCAGTTGTGACAGAATCACACAGCAATTTCCAGTGAGCGATGGTCTCCTATCCTTAACCCTAGCGTGGGGTAAAATGCATATAAATACTGACTTATTTAAGCTGAATCTGTTTCTGTTCTCTTCCCGTAGCTCTCTATATCCACTATATCTAGACTATGTAATTTAGGCAGACTATTTATACATTTTGATGCCCTTCTGAGTGCCTGAGTATGCAAATTGGTACAGATGCCCTAAATAATTACAATACGAAAGCAAATACAAAGAGGAAGATGACGACTTTAAAAACACCATTTCTCGGTTTACTTCTCAGGTGAGTGAAGTGGCGAAAACTAACGAAGGTTAAGGCGTTATACGACTCGCCCACCACCATGTACCGCCGCGAATTGTCGCATCGAGGAAGATCCACTCATTTACTGGAAAGAGGGTCCGGCGAGAAAGATGAGGATTTATCGGATGAATATTACTTGATGCAGGCTCTGATGACTGACAGAACACTTATCTGCTTCAGGTAATGCGAAAGCTTTCCGAAGACCAATTCTAATTTATCATTGATTGAACCGATATGGCTCTGAAGAAGAGATTGACCCAGCGCGAGCCATACGCATCATGTTTTTAGCACCATGCTAAAATATTACTCGGCGCTATAAGAAGCCTCAAAAGGTAGCTTGCACCTGGAATGAAGTACTCCCTAGAACTGCCTTCACCACGGATTGTTAAAAAAGCTTATTCTATGGCGAGGTGAACCTTCAGGGTAATACGACCAAAACTCCAACCACCTTATATACGCCCATAAGCTTAAAGTGCATTTTTTTGTCTTGGTAGGCTGAAGATGTGTCACGTCCGAGGTGTCACACGTTTGACATAATGCTTGATTAGGCACTGGGAGCATACAGTTTTGATTATATATCGAACTCAACTCTGCGGCCTTAAAGTTGCGCCATTTATCGTGGCTTAGATTGCAACAGTATTTTCGCAGATGCGCTACAACCGGTCCAATGGTCTTCACAAACTCTGCGAGACGGAGAAACCACGCAACTCCACATAAAGCTTCTAGCGCTCGTGAAAAATGTGGTTATCATGCCGTAGCTTTTCTGTTATACCTTCGGATCCCCGAGATCCTTGAGGCTACATGCTTTGATTAAATAACTGTCAGAGCGATTACCTTGCATTCAAAGTCATATTTTTCATTGCGTCAAAAAATCTTTCTTAGTGAGCTCCGGGCTAGACCGGCCGCTTTAAGCGCACAAACGTTTGGGTGCGCGACCTTCAAGCGTATGGTCAATATATGAAAACTATCGACCGCCGCACGAGCATTCGGGCTTACTAGACCGCAAGGTCGGCCGCGGGATTAGCTTTAAAGAATGCAGTGTTTTAAGTATACTGTAGGTATTATATGCGCAACGAGATTGATCTTTGGATCAGCAAAGGGACTGACTACAGCACTGGCATTGAAATCATTTTAGCAGAAGCAGGCAGGCTATGGCCGCTCCTTATGTGCCCACCTGCCCACAATTCTCGCAGCGCCTTTGCGGTCGTAAAGAAGCCCCCATAAGCTCAAATTGCGACATATTACGCTGCCCTGAGGAGCTTACAGCGACAACAGAACGTCCTCGACCACGTAAATCTACAAAATTTTGCACGTTGGTAGTAGTAAGGGTGCCACTGTGCAAGAGGCTTACACTTTTTTGGTAGATCGATCACTTGTCGTGTTTGTCGGACAGCCGCATCACGTGCGCCCTTTGATGCTATTGGTGCTTGAATAGGTTGATCTATCACCAATGCGCAGTCGTCAAGGGAAAGGTTTTAAGCCGGTGCTACCGCTTCCGTTGCTTTCGATCAAAACGTGTGCGTGCAAGAATGACCAAGGGTACAGGTAAACAAACCTTGGAAGACTTCCACATCATTACTGGCCGTGTACACTTTGAAGAAAATTATATGCTGCCCCTGATCCTTCCCCATGCCTTCAGAAAGGGCCTGACCGAATTGTATGTCTACGACTGCGCTCATTTGGGCGGTTTGAAGGTTCATGACAGCAAGCTGCCTATAAAAAGCCATTTGTAGGCTTGTGCATTTCGAAGCCATTTGTAGGCTTGTGCATTTCGGCACGCTGTATTAACCGTGAATCAGTCATTTGACGAGATCACAATCTGCTTCTTAAGATGCTTTGTGTGCTTTCCACACGTGATGTTCAAAGTGGAAGGCAGCAACAAATCTGTACTTTTAGTAAAGTTATGCTCCCTTAAGGTATGCCATGGCTCAGTCAAGAAAGCTTCTCGCGCAGCTATAAATTGCTACTGGTATAGCATGACCGTCTGCATTAGCAAAATAGCGTTCGACTGCTGTGTGAGCTTCTTGAATGACTTGCACGACCTTAAATGCCCGCGCTGCTTTGCAAGGATATTTTAACTGATGTGCCTGCGGCAAAGAGGATATTGGCGTCAGGAACCATGCTGTCAAGCGCGTTTACGAGCACTAGCTCCTTGCCGGTTTACGAAGACACCATGAAGTCTACAAAAATCAGCTTCACCAGCTGCATTGCCCAACGGAAGTCTTCCGCTCGTTTCCTGGTCGTATAAATGCTTGCGAACGTAAACGTTTGGCTTGTGGTTGTGACTCCTACAACATGCAAGGGAAAAGCCCAGAGCGGCTGATTAAGTACGTCGAGTCCCACAACCAGACTTTTTCTAGTGCTAGGTCTGCAACTTTGTTGCTTTACTTCTGCCATTTGATTTCACTCTCTCAAAGGGAGGATGAGAAGACATTTAAGAGATGAGATAGTTGCCGCTCGTCATCGAATTAATGTGATACGGCGTACCACGAGCTGCAGATTCCACTCTATCAAACTGGGCAACCACCAGCGTTCTGTCAGCTAACAAATGTCGGTGTTCCGCATTACGAGCCACTAGGAATGACCGTAATGTTGTTGCTGTACATTGCCTAGACAAGATGAACGAGTCCGACGGTACATTTGTATCATCTGTCGATCAGCATAATCAAAAGCACGATTTGAAGAGTACGACAAAATTTGCAAACGTTCATGCCTGTGGCTACATTGGTCGACCTTGATGACCCAATGATTTTTTTAAGCTTGCGATGCATTCGCCAAATAGTCAAAGCAAACTGGCAGGGCTCTCGAGCGCGTTTACATTGCTGCACTAGGTTCTTTTCCCAGAACACGACATTCAAGTTAAAAGCTTTATTACTAATGTCCGATCGATGTCCGACTATCCTCGTTTTCCTGAATATAAAGCTCTCATCTTGCGACTAAAAGCTTACCGCTTCACACGCCTCATCCGATACTGATACGAACGCTCTAGTCACACACAGCACCGGGGCTACCATGGTAAACTTGGGGTATCATTGAGACTGGTTATATACTCTTAACTTAGATTTGCTCAATACGCGCTGTGATAGGCCACCGGAGCTTCCATGCTAAACGCTGGCTCGCCCGATTGATATTGTATTAACAGGTATATCAAGGAAGCCGCTAAGCACCACTTCCTTTCCGCTATTACCCCACACACCTAAGCCAAAAGACTGAAATAGGATCGGTCGAAGCCGCGCAAATCCAAACATATAAGATTGCAAATTTCGCTCATAATCAATATGCCTGCTGTCAATCTGTCTTCCTTTATAAAATTTTCGAAGGAGTTTACAAAATACAACATTTGTTCTTGTTTTTTTTAAGGAATTATATGTACTGGTGCTGCTCAGGATTATTCTAACAACTTCGCCATGTACTGCGGAGACGACGTGGAGGCCGTCGTAGGCGACGTTGGCACGGGGCTGAGTAAGTTTGGGTTGGCAGGGGAAGACACACCGCAGCTGGTTCTTCCCAGCGTAGTGGGATGCCAATCTCCACCTTGCACTTCCAAAGATGCCGTGCTTGGAGACCTGTGGCACCGACACGATTTGGAGGTTGTGCGGCCCATTGAGGCCTGTGCAGTGGCCAACTGGGACGCACTGGAAAAGATCTGGGCCTATTCTTTTGATCGCCTACGTGTAAACGCCAAAAGCCATCCGATTATTACGTCTGCAGCCTCGTGCTTCGCCAATGACGCACTACATAACGCGGCGTCGCGGGACGGCGAAAAGTACCTGGAGATGATGTTTGAGACCTTTCAGGTGCCAGCTTTTTACATGGCTAAAGACGCAGTGCTCGACGCATTTGCATTCGGACGGTCGCTGGCCTTGATAGCAGAAATTGGTGCTGGAGCATCCCGTGTCGTGCCTGTGTACGACGGATATGCTCTACAAAGACCGGCGCAGTACTCGCCGGTGGGGTGCAATCACTTATCTGCGTATTTGGAACACTTAATGGCCACAAAGAAGCCGCAACCAGTCACACTGAGACCAAGAGGGACTTTTACAAGAAAGGTCAACTCGCAGACGGGATTACTTGAGACTATACCATTACCCGAAGAGCTCACGACACCACCGGCGATGCCCATGAGTTATTTTAAGTTTTTAAAAGCTAAATTGCTTAGGGATATGCGGGAGGCAATGTGTGTGGTATCAGAGACACCGCTCGAGCCGGATGTCAAAGACTCGTCTAAACAAGTGGCGTCGCCAGATTCCAAGCCATTGGGATACGTAGAATATCAGTACGAACTGCCGGATGGACAAATTATTGTACTGGGAAAAGAGCGGTATGAAGTTCCTGAGTTTTTGCTGCACCCAAAAAACTTTGGCGGCTCTGTGGTCAAGAACGAGCAACACGCTGCAGCGGCGGCAAAGGTCGTTGCGAAAGGACTGCATAGCATGCTGCACGATGCCGTGCAGCTCTGCGACGCTGATTTGCGAAGAGAAATGTTGACCAATATCATTTTGTGCGGAGGAGGTAGTCTCACTTCTGGTATTGTCGAGCGTCTGCACGCAGAAGTCACACGTTTAGTGCCTAGCACTTTTAAAGTGCGTTTTACGACCGTCACGAAGATTGAGCGACAATTTAGTGTCTTTATCGGTGGCTCCATTTTAGCATCTCTAGGCTCCTTTCAGCAAATGTGGGTATCCAAGCGAGAGTATGACGAAGTTGGTGCCCATGCTCTTTGCGTGGATCGATTTTAACAGGTGCTCGGATAAGATAGTGTAATAGAGTCCACGAGACTTTTAAAGAGTCCACGGGATTTTTAAATCATAAACGTAACGCCGGATTGAAGCCGAGATAATTTATAGCTAGAAGTCCGGCATGGGCTATTTGAAGGCTTGCTGACAAGCTTCCGGTCACAGCTCTATTTCGAGAATACCGCTTTGCCTAATGGGTTCTTTAACTTGCTCATTTTCAAACTTGCCAAGTCTCTCCAAGTTTCAGCTTTGTATTGTTTGTGTCAATGGCTCGATCAGGCTACCAGATCACTCAGAATGTTGATAACTTTTTAAAAGACAAGCCCAGCACTCGCCTTCACGCGCCGCCAGGAGGAGGCTCTTCAGTGGGGTCGCTACTCTACGGTGGAGGTGATGGGTCGAGTTCCTTTGCTGGTTATGAGCGCCAGCTGACTTGCCGTAAGATGGAGAGACCTGAGCTTTCAATTTATCCTGTAAAGGACAATCGACAAGCAGGCTACAACCAAATTTCCGGCAATCTAAACCAGCCTGCTGGCCAGCAAGCTAAATCTGCAATACGTCCAGGAGCTTCATCGAACCAGTACGCGTGTGGGTCCAATCAAAATTCAGGCAATGTGCTCACTGATCGTCGCATCACACGAATTCATGCTCCTCCTGGTGGTGTGTCTTCGATTCGCTTTGGTTAATAAAATAGCTTAATTTTGTCGTACGTACACTCGCGAGTTTACCTGTGCATCGTGGTTTAGCATCGTATAGCGCAAGAATATAAAAAGACTGAAATAATGAATACAAAGTGATGTTAGCTGCAAAAAACTGAAATAACTAAAAAAAAGATGTTAGCTGCAGTGACCGATCTAACACTTGACATCGCTTTCGATCACTTTTTCATTTTCGCGCCCTCTAGTTGTTCGTATCAATGGTTGGCAAAGCGATAATTGCAATGCCGTTCTTGACCTTTAGCTTTTCCCACCGTCCAAGGCGGTGTTCCTGGCCTACACCTGCAAGTAAATAGCGAGCTTTGGTATCGAAACTCAGCGCATTTACAAATCCATCCAACGGGATCAAAGCCACAGGGGAAAGCAAGCGTTCTTGAAGGTCAGCCTGCCACAAACGAACGTATCCATCACTCGATCCGGATGCAATGAGGTCCGTGTGCGGCATGACAGCCACACTACTAATCCACTTGCCGCCGTGAGCATTTGCAATGACGCAGACGGGCTTTTTACGACCATTGAACCAAAGAGAGAGGGAACCGTCATCTCCACCAGTGACGTAGTACTCGTCGGTAACCATCTTGACACAGTCCATAGAGCCCGAGTTGCCGTAAAAAACCAGCTGAGTTTCTTCAGGAATTTTCCACAATCGCACACTACGATCGCGACCGCAGCTCACAACACGCTCTTTGTTTAAACAGTCTAGTGCGTTCACTTCACTCTGATGACCAAATAATGTCTCGATGTATCCCATCTCGATAAGATTCCAGTGTTTGATCGAACGATCCAGCGATCCCGAGAACAAAGAGTGCGACCGCAGGCGAAAAGCCAGCGCCGATACAGCATCACGGTGTCCCGAAAAACTCTCCGCCAGCTGACCTTTTTCTACATCCCACACACGCACGAGCTTGTCACGGCCACCGCTGGCTAAATATTTACCGTCTGAGCTGACAGCTAGCGCCAAGATGCAGCGATCCTTGTCCGTCGTCGCTTTTGTGGTAGCCACATCATCTCTGGGTAGCGTAAGCTTGATCTTCTTTTGATGGACCAGATCCCATCGCAGTAGCGATCCGTCCTTGGCACCCGAAAAGGCTGTCTTACCATCTTCCAGAAGACAGAGGCAAGTCACTGGTAGACGGTGACCTTTTAAAAACTTTGTGGAGTCGGCGTCGAACTCAAACTTTGCGTAGTCGGCTGCCACCTTTTTAAAAAGCTTACCCATCGCTTCCAGCGCATCCTGTTTTAATCGTGCACCCACGCGCTCCTCAACGCCATCGCCTTCTTCACCCTCATCGTCGGTACCACCTGCCTCCTGCGCCGTAATCTTACCCAAATACTCTTTAGCCAAACGCAAACGCTTCTCCTGTGCTGTCTCTTTCTGGTCTTCCTCACTTTCGTTGTCACTAGCGCCGCTAGCATGTGCACTGACTTCGCTGTCCGACGCGATCACGTCATTTGTTTTATCCTTGCCCCAGTCAAAAGCATCATCCCCTAGCGCACGCTTCTTGCGCTGAGGCTGGGTCGCCGTCCCACGCTTCGTTGCAACACGGCGCTTCATTGATTGGCGAGTGGCGCTGATCTGTGTGTGCCTTAAGGGCGGTACAATTTCTAAACTGCGGTATCGAATTTAGTCGTTTATATACGACAAAAGGTACCAAAAAACAAGAGCACTCATCACATTATCAGCTTTGCAGACGATGTTACTGGGCTTGTCAATGATCTACACCAGGCTCCGTTATTCCTTGCCCGGGTTCAAGACTTTTGCAGTGCGACTGGCATGCAATTAAACATGGATAAAACAGTAATATTTCCGCTTCGACCCTGGACATCGGCCGACTTCAATTTATTACAAACTTTGTCCAACATTGGACCTCGAATTTTGAGCAATGAAGAACACACTACGCTTCTGGGAATTCAAGTGGGACCCCAGTGCCGGCCAAGCTTACAACTCAATCAGCTTCTGATCAGATTCCAAAAACTCTGCGTGGCTTGGCGTTGGAGAGCCCGGACTTTACAAGGTCGCGTTCTATTGCTTAAGACAATGATACAGTCTATACTATGGCATTTCTTAAGCGTGCAATTGGTTTCCAAGGAGGAATTAAAACTTTTTGATCCCCTCATGAAGAATTTTATCAACAACACTCCATCATCAACAACAACGGGAAATACAATTCGAAGTCAATTTCCCAGCAAGTGGCACTCCGTGCACCACACTGCTGGGGGCTTAGATCTTTACACTATATCAGACTCGGTTGAGCTGCTCCAGGTTAACTTAATTCGACAGCTTATTCGGCATTGCAGACAAAGAGTTGGCTCTGCTCCTAAATGGTTCCTCCCTGCGCAAGCTGCCTTGGACTTGGCTCTTCAAGGTCAAGGCATTGGCTTAGACTTTTTATACATGCCTCTTCAAACCTCGACTACTACATCTCGTTGGAAGGGTGTACCGAGCTATTGGCAACGCGCGCTTTCATTATGGACAACTAGAATTTTGCCTAAGCTTGTAAACGCCAACCCGGTCTTTACTAAGCTAACTTGGCCAATCTGGAATAATGTATTTCTACGCTTTACTTCTGGACGGAAAAGCCTGGCATTACTTCATCGGAAAGCTTGCCAGTATTTATCCCATCACGGAATTTTACGAATTTCTACCTTTTGTCAATGTTTTGGCTGGGTTCCTGACACCGAAACGCTTCGAGAAGCTTTATCCGGGTCTTCTATTCAATCTACTCGCTCTCTTACTCGAGTGGCTGAAAGTTTGGCGCCGAGACTAAAAATCCCTTCTCACTATGGCACATTCGCTATCTACCCGGCTCCCCCGGCATCCTTGCTTTCCGCTTTTCATATATGGAAAATTGACGAGTACGACATTGTTTATGCGGATAACGACCTAATTCGCCGCCTTCTTCACGCGAATATACCAACCCAACTTCCGATACAGTCCCTGGGTCTTGACAATTTCGAGTTACCCATTAATTACTGGTCTACACAACGACGGCTTCAGCGTGATATTCTCCCCGTCTTTTCAGATTTTCTGTTTAGACTTCAACATAATGGATTGGGATTCCGCTATAAATTTAGCTGGCTTACTCATGACATACAATGTGTTCATGGCTGTTTCGAAACTGAAACTCCCAAACACTTACTATGGGATTGTTATACAGCAAAACGAATTTGGCGACTCTTTCTTCCCCCAATTGAATGGATCTTTAATACTACGATTCGCTGGGAACACGCTTTGTTTCTCGTCGACTTAACTGTGCCAAGTTATCGCCAGCATATTTATGGAGTCAATCTGCCCATTCGAATTTTTCATATTTTTCGATGCTGTATTCTGCGAACATTGTGGATAAATCGGAACAAGGCACTCTACGATGCACCTTGTCTTAAATTTATGGGCGTTTTTCGACAGTGCTTGACAATGATACGCCTCCATTTACAGCGGCTATTTACTGTTCTTACGCATTCACGGCTCGCACATTCGCACCGGTACAAATTTCAGCTAAACTCGTTTAAACATGAATGGAACCGGCACTTTTTCGAAGACCCATTTACCATGTTTTCAAGCGCCTAACTTTTGGATCTATTTCGCTCGATCATTGTGAATTTCAAGCGCTTTACTATTGGTTATCCATTGGTAATTTCTTCATTGAAAATGCGAAACTGCTTCAGTTTTACTTCACGCGGATGTGGAGTTTTTTTTACGAAAATCGCTATGATTCACGATTCACGCTTTTAAGCTTTTTTGGCTTTGTAAGCCTTTGCACGCTTTGCGCTTTACAAGTTTTATAAGCTGTATTGCGCTTATAAACCGTTTCATGCTTTATTAACTCTATCGCGTTTTTACGCTTTATGAGTTTTACAAGCTTCGTTACGCTTTATTAGCCTTTACACGCTTCTAACTTTTATTCCTTAATCGGAATGCGGAACTAATTCAGCTCTTTTCTCACGCGGTCGCAAGATTACTTATATTTTGGGGTGACCGCTTTCGCGATACATGCTAGTCATCTTTTGAGACCAGCGGGCTTTTCACGCTTTATCGCGCTTCAAGCCTTTCGCTCATTATTTGAACGCAGAACTGATTTTAGTTCTCTCCTTGCGCGACTGCAAGTTTATTTTGTTTTGGGGTGACCGCTTTCGCGATACATGCCTGTCATCTTTCGAGACCGGCGGTTACACTTAGCTATCGACTTCCGTGCTTTCAAGTTATTTCAATTCCATACCAACTTCTTCTGCCAAAACGAAATTCCAAGATCTCAAGAAGATTCGTCATCGTCATAACCATTCGAGCCCGAGTGTTGCCAGGAGATAACTCCATTTGGCTAAAGGAAGCAGACCTTTTCACGCATATAGTGGAGCCACGTAAACTGGTCAGGTAAACGGCTTCCCACCACGCAAAATCGTCGCATGCTTTGTTTTTATACCACAAAGTGATTTTAAAACGTGCGCTCACGCCCCGAAAGGCGTGATGTTAGTTCGAGTAAGACCAGCTCTGTGACTGGCGCAGCACCCTCCCCGCACATCAACACGTCGGTGTGAAATAAATTTCACTCTTACCTCAAGTTACGACTAGAACGCTCTCCCCAAAGACCAGGAATCCGCTTTCACTGAAGATTTCGATACTTCATTGCACGACTCAATTACACTTCAGAAGGTAACTTAGTTATCTATTAGCTCATCTAGTTAAGATTTAAAGTATAATGTCACGTATCTTAACCAAAAAACAAGAGCATTGTTTCATTTAAATTAGTTTATTAGAGCTGCAGTCTTATAAGTATTGCACACGTCGATCGATTGAGTCCGTGGATAGTAAAAAGTCATTCACCGAAAAATTGCTCATTCTTTACTGCACGCCTCCATTGTTTGCAAAGTGCTGTGTAAATGAATGGTCACGCTTTGAAGCACTTTAAAGTCAGTTCTACACGCACGCGGAAAGTTTTTTTATCTGAACCCTCACAAAGGTCCCGCGATGGGTCACGCCGCCTTCCTGCACAAATCAGATGACGCTGCTGAAAAGGCTTGCTGCGTATCGGGCAGCTGCATTTGCAGCCCTATCTGCTGCTACTTAGTCGGATCGCGTTACGGCGTTTAAGCTCTACCAGAAAAGTCTGCCCTGGCTCCGGTAGCCCTGGTAGTTAAGTTATTTAGGTTGGTGAAATTAAGTCTTTCGCCTTAAAAAAAAAAAAGTCAAAGCATAATCGTCGGATTGAAAGGTGATGATGATCGCGGGTGGTCAGACAAGAACTCTTATTATGTGCATGAAGACAGGATGCACAGTATCTGTAGCGGGTTTCCCCCCCCCCAACTCTCCATATTGCACATGTAGCTAGGATCCATGGTTTCATTGCATGTGTAGGCAAGATTTGTGACGCGCGTCACCACCTAGACGCACGTCTTTAATTGGCTGATGTTTGGGTTGCAGCCTATATCCAGCCAATCACGAACCATGAATTAGTGGTCGAGAGGTCTCCGCCTCTCGCTGATATTGAAACATAGTTGAATTTGCTTCCTTCGAGCAACGTGCAGACAGTAACGGGCTCTAGACCCGTTAGAGCAACACTTAAAAGTCGAAAAGTTGTAAATGATTTAGTTCTGCTCTTGACAATTCCTAACACCCTTCTAAGGGTTTTATTCAAGTAAACTTGGGAGCTCTCGAATTTTGCTAGACATAGAAGCACAAAAAGCGCTTTAAGTGTAGTGTGACAGGCTTCGTAAAATACTCCTCCTAAGCGTACACTTAATTGCCTATTTACTCATAAAAACAATTAACTGGTCGTAAGCGGAACCGCCTAGATAAACTTACAGGGCAAAGTGCGCGACTGCGATTACCCCAAAACGCTCCACTTGAAAAGGCAAGCTCAGTGTTTACAAACAAGAACGAACATCGTATCAGCGAACATGTCAAGATCTTAAAAAAATAGGTCTCGGGGTACGCCATAAATCTGAATATGTCGGCGCACCCTACATTTATGTGAAGCGTCTGCTGAAATATTTCAATTCTTTAGATGGAGATTCTTTTGAAGTCTCTCGCACCTCTCAAAAACACTTCTCCCGCGCTTGATCTTGATAATAGGGCAGGCAATGCGGCAGCTGACCGGTCTTATAGCCAGCGCCATATTGGCCACAAAACGGTGAAGCAAAGCGCTTGACTGGCTTGCGCTTTATGCGGCCGGCCAGATCTGAAGCTCTCTACAAAGGAAAGAAACTTTCCAATACACTTTAGACGCAACGCACTGAACTGCACAGCGATCAATTCGAGTGTCACTTTCACGAATCACAGAGCTACAGAGGATGCTGTTTTAACGACAGACAGATGCGACCTAAGAAAATATATTAGCACGTTTACTTGTTCGATCAGGATCTTCTTCTTCTCAATGAGCAGACGCAAATTAAAGGTAGGAGTGGCCTTCCCTCAAAGTTCTAGATGGCTATATTTGAAGTGGTGTGTCTCCTAAACGGCCACGCGTAAAGGGGATTGTTGACTGAAGCAAAGACATTCTCCGAATGATAAGAGATTTTTGTGAAGTAATCCGATTATCCCATTCCAGAGAAACGTGATAGTGACCTCATTCTCACACTCGGAGTTTGATTTCTAGCGCCCGGTTCTCATGATGCAGAGCCGAAACATTAAAGAGGGGAGTTGTTACCGACCCAACAGGTGAACAAGCTGTACTTTTACCTACAAAACCTTCAAATATTCGTTTCCCGAGGTTACGATGGAATCTTACACCCTGTACTTCTTTCCTGTCTTACAGTATGCTCTCCAGCTGAGCGTGGTGGTTGCGATGCTCGGAGTGACCCGAATTCTTTTTTTGGACCGGTTGCAATCTACCTTTATTCTCTGCCTTCTTATGACGCCAAAAAAGCTTTTTAAAAGGCTCACGCAGGTCCGCCGAAGGCCATCTTGAATGAATGGCTCATTCTTTAAGAACCATTCTATTTATATATAAGCTGCAATAAGTGATCCCCGCAGACCTCTTACGGCACACGAAGTACATGATTATATTGCTCGGTGCCATGGACATGAGAAATGGATTGTTTTCTATTCTACCAGCAATGCTGTTTAGAGAGTGAATAAACCTTTCCTAAGGAGGGCGACTTGTGCCAGTACCCGGCGGTGGGCGAGTCGCATAGCCCTTTTCTCATTGCGTTGGTGACTTTGATCATCAAGAATGCGGAGGTGTATATAAAGGGTAGTCGTATTTAGGTTCACCTTCATTCGCATCGTCCTTGATTTTGGAGACCTCGCAATCCCGACTAGAAATTCTTGCTTCTTGAAAAAGGCCAGGAGCTCAATAGCCTTAGGGATAGAAATTTTGCATGGCCTAGCGGTAAGTTCAGAACGTATTATGGGCGGTGAACAACTATGTCCCTATTTTGAGGCTTTTTGGCATTGGTGAACTAAGAGCTAGGCAAGTGTTCATTAAACTCGCAGCAATCTTATCAATTTAGTTTGTCTTAAGCCAGACGAATTTTCCAACCGTTGGGCGAAAGACGGTAAGTACTCGTTTGCCACCGCAATAAAAAAGAGAAGTCCTTTCAAAGTCTTTTTGATCAAGTGGATCTTTGCTGAGCAAACCTCTTCTGGCTCAGCGCCCGCATCGAAAATATAGTCTTTTGTTGCAGGCGCAGCCTTTGCTGTGGGCGCAGCTTAGGCACATAAGCTAATTTTGTTTGCAGCGGCTCTTTTGAATGCCGAAAAACTTTCTTCGATCATCGTCAAATGCGTCAGCCGACTAACGGCCATTTACGTTACCTGCTTCATATTTTTATGACCAAATACGCTTTTTGTATGAAGTAAATGATGTTAAGTATTACTCATTGTTTACCTGTTGGATGGTATCGAGGACTTAGAAAAGAAGAACGTAGCAGGCCGTTAGACAAAGCCGAACTTTGAGTTGACGATGGCTTCTCTTTGCTTAGGCGCCTTAACGAAATTGTTCCTATTGATGTACGACTGACACCTGATAGCCATGCAATAAAGATAAACTTCTTGTCCAAATTGCAGTAACAAGTTAGTAATTGAAGGTACATATGTGTTGTATTAACTAAATTCGTCTTTTAGTCGCAGTTTTTGTGCGTGGCGATTGCTGAGGATCAAGGCTAGTGAACAGTCGTTCACCGGAGGATCGTTTATTTCCTCTTGCCTTCTCCTTGCAAAGGGCTACATGACACCAGAACAGTAGATTGTACCGCTTGAAAGTCATCAGACGAAACACCAGGTACGTAGCCGACCATGCTAGCTTCTGTGTGCGGTATACAACTACTGTGCTAAGCCTCCTATTTGCAAAATTTGACTTCTCTTCCGAAAAATATAAGTTGTCTGGACAAGCTCAGCATGACGTTAGATCTAGATATAAAGCGCGCGGTGTTTGTTTTGGACCAAAAGCACACCTCGCCACTGGTAGCGCTGATTACGTGAGTATTTCAACAAAGTATATTAATAATTAAGCCCAATCTCACTCCTTATTATTTACTAATTCTTTTGTTTTAGTGAAACACCTCGCCTCGTCCTCGTATAAACTTTTCCCGGCGTGAATACAAATATATGGCACTCTACGGAAATATAATTGCAATGGGTAGTGCTTATCGTCATGCCATCGTCCATCCTTCTGGTCACTTTTTGCAACCTAATACCTGAGTAGATCGTGAACAATAAGACTTTAACGCGGTGCTCCGTACGCGATCTGGTAAGTGTATACATCCGAGTCGATTCTGCTAGCCGTTTTGCCATGGTGATCCGCTAAGTTGATTTGTTTCACGCAGGCGGCATAAGTAGATTATACGTGTAACGAATTTGTGAATCCCGTTTTAGCCAGAAATCTGCACCAGAATGGCAGGATAACGCTCAGGAGCTAAGAAGTTAAATATGATATTACAATCTGGACTTTCGTTTTGACAAAACGCACACGAATTCTTCCGACCAGCTTACAAGATAGGAGGCCTTATTGGTAGTGAAGATGAGAGCGGAAGAATATTCTTTGCTTGTGTTATATTACGGCACCAGGTCCTTAGCTACTCCGCTATCCAGTTTTGGAACGAGAAGAGGACAATTGCTGCCAGCATCGGAAATCGGAGACTCCTACGGAGCCACATAGGTGTAGGTGGATCGTGCAATAAAGGTCACAAAGAAATCGTGCATCTGACATCTCTCGCATAATCATGATCTGTTTATAAAAATGTGTTGATACAAATCTCAGCTTACCTCCTTCCAAAACGTCTTCATTACAACACCATATTCATCGGTTGCAAGCCAAAGTTGACTCTATACTTCAAAGACTTTATTGGTACTGAACCAACGTGATCGAGCTCGGTGAGATATAATAACCATGTATTCGCAGAGCTCATCGCAACTTCGACTTGCAAGAAATTTGTGTGCTTGTAGAAACGCTTACGAATCTTGACAAACACATCGGCACATGAAGCACGATTCAAACGCTGTATGGCTTTAAATATCGACACTACTAAATGGACGAGCACGCTGGATCAGCTGCCAATCCAACAAGCCGCAATCTGTCAGTCAGAGCGATATCTTGCGCTTATCGTCTCACCGATATTTTTTCGTTGATTCCGACTATCAGTTCAGCTGGATCGCATAATTAGATAGAAGTTATGGGTGTTACAAAAGAAGTTATATCGACGTCCTACCCGCAGTATCCTCTTGCCGCCTCATCTATATTGCCCGATCTAGTCGGCGATCAAGTCTCAATGTGGTCGAAGTCATTTAATTAGCTCTTAAAAAAGCTGAGGGATCGGCTTAAACTCACGGCCTCTCAGGCTTATACAAGCTTTGCCAGCAGCTTCGAGAAGTTCTTAGTTGCTCTGCTCCAATTACCGATGTTATAATCGGCTATCAGGTAATTAAGGGTCGATCAGCGTCCCCACATCAAATTGATGTCCGTTCTACTACTGCAGGGTCATTTTCGGTGAATCGCTGTTGCCATGAGAAACGTACCTTCAAGGATACCAAAAATCTGATTACCAGTCTTACCCTAGACAGCCTCAGTGAAGCAAGTAACGATCTCGTGAAAGACGTTCAAAGCGCAAATGACGAGAAAAAGCCCCCATAGAAGTGATTTCTATACCCCCGCACCAGCCAGGTACTAAGCCTTAGTCAATGAGACGCGCCCTCATCAAAGATATTCATATTACAGAGTGATGACCTGGCTGTCGATTATGGCTGAATACATCAAAAAAGTTTGATCGATAGTTTTAGCAGCTTATGCATGGTAAATTTAAGCTTGCAACTTCTCTTTTATCGTGTCCAACATTATTTTTTCTACTTTTGTGATCTAGCTAGGCGATTGGATTTGTGGCAGAAATATTCCGTCACGAAGGCATATGTTTGGTGGTTGGTGGATGCTCTCTAATGGAAATACTGTAGAACTTGGTATTCTTTCTCACCGTTAAGAGCGCAAAAATGACCACCTTAATCAGTCAACCGTGCTTGTGGTAGAAGATCCAAGTAAGTCTTAAAGACCTTTTGCATTTTCTCGTACTACATGTTTTCTTGTTTTACTTACTGATGAAATTTCCACCAGTAGGCAGAATGCATGACCAGGATATGTTCCGCGACGGCGTGTGAGAATTACGGTCGACGACAACTTTTGACAGACTTTCTACAAGTACTGCTCGGGATTAGGTTGGCAACTAGTTTGTAAACGCGTAGAGGAATTAGAATGGATTTTTGTGACTCGCAATGCTTGTCGTCTTTACCTATTTTCTATCACCTCGTATTATTACTGATGCTTGCATAATGAGTTGTGCAAATTTTGTTATGGCTTTCTTAAAAGATTTGAGAGGTTTTGCGATTGGGAGGATGAGAGCGCTTCCGCGCTACAAAGCGTTTCATCTTTCATGTAGTTCAGAAAGAGTCAATGCGCTCAAAATTAAACTTTTCATCGCTAGCTCTGTGCCCTTCCTCCTGTATAATGCGTGGTGTTTTTCTGATATCCCAACAGCATGACACATATTTTCTTTCAATAACTTCAAGTTGCATCGTTACGTTAGTGCGCTGGTGCATGTTGATCGCTCGCGAGATACATGCAAAGCCTTTTTCGCATGGTAATATTGCGGATTTAAGTTCCAGGTGGTGTGTTCTCTTACCTTCAGCGAATTTTGCTCGTAGCATGTATTGACGAACACTACTCCGAATGTCATCGCCCACGGTCGGCGTCCCTGCTCTCCGGCTTAGCAAGTTGTGGGTTTGAGGAAAAATTAAAAAAAAACATTTATGGGTGGGTGTCAAAATCACCGCTATCGGCACGATCGACAGTTTTTTCTCTTGTATAAAATTAACTCATGAAGTGATCTTCTAGCATTCTTTGGAAAGAAGACGAGTCTCTTAAGCTAAAATCAAAGCGTCGCCGGGTCTTCTTAAACAGCGAGTGGCAATCCCTCCGCCAATGGCGTTATTGAATAATCGTCTGCCTCGATAAACGTAGCTCAGCGATTGATGTGCGACTTTGTTCTTTGCATAAACAAAGCTTACTATCCCAAGAGGACGAATAATGTCGGCAAGTACAAAGAAAATATTCCGACAGACCAAATGGATATGGTCGCTTCCGAGGCTGAAGCTCACCGCTTTACTTTAAGCACAACAAGACGACAGCTTTGAAGTCTTTTCATGTAAGACAGCCAAATTTGAATTTACTTGGACAATTTCTTTGATTATTTGCGCCTTGAGCTAGCTGATCCAGGAGCCCACGGCAAAGAAATATAACTTTAGCGCAGTTCAAAGTCCGTGCACTTAAAAGCGCGGCCGATCCGATCCTCAGTCGCATAGCTAACACATTGCCTTATTGAGGGCTTTAAGCATTCGGGAACCTTTAAAAAGTCACAGTTCCACCGTCAGGGCCAATGTTGCGAGCCATCTCAAGCGCAAACATTTTCTCGCACAGAAGCCGTTGCTCCTGATAAAGAAGGCGTGGGCTGAGGCGGGAGCTTGCAATCATACCGTGATCTTTTGACTGCACGTTGGAGTATAATAGAATTGCCCTAT
This sequence comes from Plasmopara viticola, assembly GCA_001695595.3. NCBI lineage: Eukaryota > Oomycota > Peronosporomycetes > Peronosporales > Peronosporaceae > Plasmopara > Plasmopara viticola. Next base: position 114,958 of record MBPM02000125.1, on the reverse strand, counting down.
ACCACACTTTATCGAGAGATTTAGCGCTTGGACTTGGCACTTTATCGAGGCCGAGATGTCTTCGGGAAAAATTATTTCGACCGCAGTTCTACGACTTCGTCTGAAGTTCTTTTCATGCGTGAGCAAAGGATGCAGCTCGCTCATCTACCACTGCCTTGTGGCTGCTCACCGTATCTAAGAACTTTGTCCGAAGCCCAACAGCTTCGGACAAAATTCTTAAATACGAGTGCTCTTTGTTTAATTATTTTTGCTTACCAAGCAGCCTTAAGGCAGTAGTAGATGAGCGAGCTGCATACTTAGCTCGCGCATGTGAAAGACTCCGGTCAAAGTCGTAGAATTTCGGCCATAATTATTATATTACCACGCTACAATAGAGATACATGCTATTATGTCTCGCTATTACCCACAAGGTGAACTGTTTACCGGGAAATACGGCTATTGTCTTTCGCACGGCCTCGTAAAGTCAAGGTCAACTTGCTATTTTGCTCTCTAGAGTGTTTTTGCGTTTGCTCGAAAAATTTGTAACAACAATAAAACGTTTCGCGAAGCGGCATCGGCAATTTTCTTACGACTGTGCACTAATACAAATGTAACTCCGTCGTGTTAACGACGTAGCATACAATCGTGAAGTTTATATCAATCGAGACGATAGCAGCCGAATTAACTTTGGCGGGTCGCAAGTGTTTGCTTAGATCCGCATGGTCGTGCCTTTGACTTTCTACCACTCCTCTCGTCTCGCTCAGAGCAAGACCAGCTATGGATCTAACACCAAGGTTCAGACGTAATTCGAATCATTGCAGCGACGAGTAATGCCGAGACGACGTTAATAGTTGAGAACGTCAAAGTCAACGATCGATACAGGAGGGGTGAGCACTTGCGGCACGATGTCTTGCATTGCACGAATGTAAAAGATGAAGTTTGGATTGTCCGTGCCAATGCAAATCGAAGCACGAGACGGATCGGTCGGACCAGTGACGAGTTGTGTTTCCGTCTCTTTTTTTAGTCCATCTATCAGGCTGTCATGCGGGCCCGACCCATTCCAGAGATGCAACGGGCTCCATTATCGTCTTTGTGCTTACAGATCAAGACCGTTTACCCTTTTGACGGGGCCCCCGACGCTGAATGTAGAGCCTTACAACGCGCTTGTTTAGATCCACTTTACGACACCTTGTGACCCACCTTGATTTTCTACTCCTGGGTAACGCGACTGAAGGGAACAAACGAATGAATCGCGAGGAAATGGCGTTGTCTCCAGGTGTTCGACAGTGGTTGGAAAGGATAGGCCCGAATAGAGCTGGTCTTCACTACTTTTTGCTTTTCGACTATTTGTGCATTTAGTGTATCAACAGCCTACCAAATCTCGAGAAGATGATGTAGGGTGCTATAAAAAGTAAAATGTGGATGGTCACGCGAATTATGTGAGAGTTAACGGCTCTTAAAAAAATATAGGAACCGGTGGCGTCGAAGGTAAAAAATAGTCGTCAGTAGCGGAAAAAACGAAATTATTGCATCACGTTCCGAGACACTTAACATTAAGCTTTATATGTTTACAGCGTTGCACAACTGGTGTTTGACTCTTCTACCGAGCAAGGACGGGCTGATTAACGACGCACGAATGCTTTCTTGTGTATAAAACACTTAAGCAATAAATTTATTTCTTATCGTGCTATCTTTATTGTATCGAATTGACATCCATTTCTTGACATGCAAACTCAACACACGCGAATATTCGCTCGAGCTATCGAACATGGGTGGGTCGAAATGGAGGCATAAAGTGAACGTGAGCGAGCGCTCATATCCAAGCTTAGGTTTGAGATTAAATTTGAAGTCAGTTTGAACGACATTTTCGTTTTTTCAATCAAAGCACTTCTGCTGGTAGAGCTCGATAAAATCTTCTTCTTTCTTCTTGTATATGTCATCTAACAGACCAGGTTGCTCCAACAGCTCAAACAGAACACATACAAGCGCTATTTAACGCCGTTTTTAAAGATGCCGAGTACACATGTAACAGACTTCGGATGTTGCAACGAAAGCACGACAGTCGCGTAATGGCAACAAGTTAAATGCGAATAATGTACGCATCTATTGACGATGTCGCCCAAGCTTAAGATCAGCAAGCATCAAAAATGCGAGGCGAAAAATGCATCTGACAAACAACGGCAAAGTGGACGACTTGTGAGAGCAGCAAAAGTCTGTGTCGATCGGTGGATGAGACGCAGAGCAATAAGGCCAAATTACATTACTTAAAGTTGTAGGAACCCTAAAGGTAATTTATTCTATGTTAACAATTGTGATGTATCATGCTTTACTTGTTCTTCTAAAGTGGCAATGCGCTTTTCTAGCTTCTGGATCAGTTGAGCTTCGCGATATCTGAGATTGAGCGCAGCATTTAAGGCATTGGCCGTACCCTGAGGCAATTGCCAAGTTGGAGTGCGCTGACTGTTGTCAGCAAAAAAGTTTGTAGATATCGGAGGCTCTTGGACAAGAAGTTGGCCTGACCAGCGCATAAACATCGCCTCCCATAATGCAACTCGCTTAAGCAAACCGGTTAGGGGTGGATTAAGGACTTGCTTTGGTATGAATGTTTGCTCGAGAAGCTGCGGGCGAAAACCATTCACCCAGGTCCACACGGATGCGGTTCGATTGTTTAGATTTGCCTCCTGACGATGCTTTTTGCAATCGAACAAGAATGTCCCAAAGCGACATGAGTGCAAGGCTTCGGCAAGCATGAGCAGCAGTCCCTCATTAAATCTGTTCGGGTAGATATGATCCAGTCAAACTTATATTAGTGGTCGTCGAATTCACGCATTCTGACTTACTCGAAATAGCTAGGATAAATTCGTACGAGCTGCGCGACACAATCCAGAAATTGTATAAAAATTGGAGACTCCTGGGTATCCGCTTTCTCGCCATGCGAATGCCGAAGATGAAAAGGGTGTCCGAACGAAAGCCATTCTTTTTCGATAAGCACCTGAATTCCTTTCCAAGTTCGAAAGAATGGGTCGATGAAGATTTGAGCGAGCGACGCGATCTGGCTTGTGCGGTCCCAACCATGACTACAATGCAAAAGAATTGATTCTCCTGACCGGAGCAAATGTGCCACATGTAAACCTGACTTTAAGAGCTGACGAATGTGGACCAGCCACTTAGTGTCTTCGATACTTCCAAGCCACCGCAAGTTATCGCAAGTTGGTGACGCACAAAGGTTACGCAGCTTTTTCATACTTTTAAAATGTCACGAATTGCACCAAAACAACATGAGCAGCTGAGCTAAATGTGGTCAACCGCTTAGATTAGAACCCACCTTTCCCGCATCGAGTGAATATTAGGGATTTCCATAAAACAGACAGAGCAACATTTATAATTGACCGAGCTTTCGACACCGTACCCTTTTGCACGATTGGCCTGCGTAAAGCCATTGTTAACGCCAATAATTCATTAATATAGACAAAACTTACCAAAGCGCTAGACATAGGCCTGCAGTCAACAATGTGCAGTTGGTCATGCAACAGATTCGATGACAAAATTCCGGCAACTAAACTTTCGTCAGCAGGTGAGGTAGCCTTCGACATCCCGACCTTAGGCTGGCTAGATCGACACAATGTAGCTCCGTTTGCGCAATTCAGCCAAGTTAGACACGGGATACGGCCTAGTGAACGAAAGTTCATTGCATCCAGCAGCACCTAATAAAGTGCGTCAAAGTCTTATGAAGACTCTAAATGAAGTCTGATAGCTTACCTCATCTGTTACAGTTACAGGTACTACGAGACGCTCTGGGTAAGTCTCGATTGCGCAAAAGTTTTCATTGCAGCTTGACACCCTCCACTTGCCATTTTCAAGCGCACCCTGCCTCTTCCACTCCTCCTGGTCGTCGTAAATATCCCAATCTAGAAGGCATGGCAACAGCGGCTCTTCCTCTAACATATTCTCCGACAGTCTGTGATAAAACGCGAACAAAAACTCGATTTTGTCCGGAAACACGTACGTCGTCAAGACCGTAAAGATCTAAGCCCGAAGCACACACTCCGAGTAAATCATTGTTTTTTTCGTATAAAGGGACCGGACACTATCTCCTCTTACCTTGTTGATCTCTACGACATCAAACCGAAACGATAATTGGCGCAAATCCTTTGTAAAAATTTCCACAATTGAATTTTTTTTCTTCAACGATGCAATACAGCCCAAAGGAATAAGAAAATAGCTCTCAATTTCGTCTTCTGTGCGGTCTAGCAAGTGACGCTGCACGCGGTCGTACTCGTGCTCGTCCGGCACGAATTGAAAACGAAATGTGGTCATAAATACACGACCCAGGCACACCGTAGCTGCTGACGTGTCCTTCCTGCTTGCATTTTCGTCGAGATACTCACTCGTGATTGCTGCTAGCACGTCTGTTTCTCCAATTAGGCGGCTGTGGGCACATTCCTCTCCTACAAACATTGGTATTGGACACGAGAAGTAGAAAATCTTTTTTATTTCTATATTTAGACGTTTGTCGAGTTTGCAATAATATTCGAGGTCAAGGATGCACTGACAAATTGTTGGATCTTTTTTTAACCAGTTTTTTTAAATCTGGATACAAAATTATCCCCAAATGTGTATGGTATCATGACTTTCGATCTAAACTGCTGCGGCAGCGAATTCCCTCGACCCACAAAAGAAGCCTTCTTCATGCAGTTGTTCATTTCGGCTGCTCATTTATGCGTGCGACGTCAGGCGTGCGACGATCGCAATTGTTGTTCATAATCAAATGGTGTATGTAATTGACTCTGTATTGTGTTTTAGACCTCAACAAATGACCCAATTTGTGACGAATCTTTTTGCTGTGATGGTAGCACCGTTTTAACCACTAGTCTGCGATAAACTTAATCCCAAAACAGGTTGTCTTCATCAAGAGTGCTTTACTAGAATTTTTTCGCAAAGGGCTGCCCCGCTGCTTCGTCCAGAAAGAGCAATTCGCTCTCGAGCAAGATCGAGAGGAGTAAGGTTGTTGTAGTTGCGCATGTTGACGCTGAAGCCACGCTCAAGAAGCCACTCACAGGACGCGGGTTGGCCATTTGCGGCAGCTTTGTGTAAAAGGGTATCACCTTTGAAATCCAGGGCATATAGATTGGCGTGGCAAAGGGTAAGGTATTGAAGCAAGTCAACATTTCCTTCGCGTGCAGCCCAATGTGCCGCTGTCCAGCCCATGTACCCTGGAGTGTCGAGGCGCACATGGTAACGCATCGCCCGAGCGCAAGCCTGCTGAAACGAACAAAGGTCTCCGTTTTTAGCACACTCGAATAGCTGTTCGAGAACTGTTGTGTTACTAGCGGACTCGCCATCATCTTGCAGTGGTAGCATGCCACCACTTAACGAAATTTCGCTTAATTCTGCTTGAACAGTAGCGTAATCTTTTTCCTTAAATTCGTGTTGATTTGGACTTGCCACCATACGTCGCCTAAGACGTATGCGTTTGAGGCGAGTAGTATGAGCCGGGAAGTGCTCAGTCGCCTTGAGCTTGACTTGACAGTTGTTCGCCCCACCACTTTTACAGATGATTGTCCGGTGATGTTCGAGTACCATATTATCGTGATCGGGTTGCAGGTTGATGTACTCTGACGACAAAGCACTACTCTTCGTGTCACTAATAATACCAACTGCATAAGACGCAATATAAAAAGAACTCTTAGGCGATTAAAAAAGTTATAATTGGAGATTGTGCGTTGAGTCGCTCAATCGCATGACGAGATGTTAGCGGACATGTCTATGAAAATTGACACAATTTGTCGCTTCTTTGGATTAGCGCGTGCACACTTCGAATGTCACCTGAACCAATTTTTTCATTCTCAATATGGCAGAATCGGCGTTTGCTCTTGATCGGACGGTATAGCATACCCCTTTCCTTGCAAATTGTAAATTGTCTTTGGAATGCTTTGTTGATCGAAGGATTACTAGAATCGACCTCAAATCGACTTTTAAGGACTTTAAAGACAAATTTGCTGGTTTCAACCGGAGTGCAAAAGCCAAGCAGTTGTCTACCTTAAATGCATCGATGTTTGTCACTTCAATACACGTTATATGCCATACAACCTCTACGGTAAGAGAACCTTTAGCTACGTCTGATGAAGTTGCATCAAGAGTCAAACCCGGCCTATTTTCTTCAGAGGATTTACTCGCTCTCTTACAAATACTTGAATGTAGAAAATGCATTCTGAGTCATTCGCAAGCAACACGAAAGCCAAAGGCTGTGGCAGCTTTGAGCAACGCTAAAAAATAACATACTCTTGGGGTACGCTGAGGTCTAGATGATCACTTGTGCAAGCAATCCGCGAGGTATTTGCGTCCAATGAAGCATAAGCTGATTTCATCGCATCATACAATGGATGCACCGATATGCATCTTTAACTTTCAGCACTAGTATTCTAAAAGCAATCGTTGTTCTCTTTGTCTGTCTTCGATCACTTCGCCTGTCATCGCACGCAAATTTGGGCAATTCCCTTCATTTGCATCAAAACTTCAATAAGAGAGTTTTGTTGTGCAATGCCGGCAACAATTTTCTCCGGGGTCAATTTAGCTTCTTTCACTTCATTTCGTACCAATGATTTTCGGTTTTGGGCATCAACAAGTGGTTCAGCAGGAATTTGACGATGTAAGAACTTTGTTATTGGTAAATGGACAATATTTTTACTTTCCAAAGAGTTTGGGTGCAGAGGTTTCCCATTTGATTGTCAAATGTCACAATAGTTTGCTTGAGCAGCGACTTTGGCGCCGAAACGCCTTTCTCTTCCATTGAGAGCTGAATTGATCGAACTCGTCAATGGGTACTTTTATGCAATTATTAAAGCTCTCGATATGTCTATACACTCTTTGTGTCAATCTAACGAACGCGTTTTCCAACTGGCAGCATATTTTATCGATGTTAAAATTAAAACTTTCAAAAAAGCATTCTTCCGTTGACATGCTATAGCGAGATCGAGAAAATAGCGGGCGAGCAAACGGATGACGAGCATTGATTTATAGACTGGAATTTTCATCGTGGCTCGAAAAGCGTCCACAATCTTGTCTAGAGCGTTAAAGCATTTGCAATGCTAGCGGAAGCAGAAGAACTAAAACTTGATTCTTTTTCACCAGCGAACTCCTCCGACTCAGCAACTAGATGCAAATTGTAAAGTTTGCTAACCATCTCACGATCAGCTATCTTTTTATGCCGATCACGTTTTGCAATGTTTGAAATAGTCGATTATCAATTCGCATGTCCATTACATCTCGATGTAGAATAAAGTGCACACCAAGTGCTCTAATTGCAAAGACACCTCTACCCTTGTTTTCGTCGGTAGACGGACTCCTTGCACTTGAATATTCTCTGGGCTGACATTTGAAGGCGCTGCTTGACCGGAAAGTGGCGACGAGTACAACAACCTATGAACATGCCGATATAGACAAAGGAGAGCGTGTATCGTGCCTAAGCTTATCTGCCGACGGCACGTCCCATATTGAAGTACGATGGTTTGTTCTTTTCAATTTACCAGCTGATACGTGTGTAGTAACTATTGTCGAATCATGGTCATTTCGACAGAGCACTTTAAACCCGCCACCGCACGAAATTTGGAGTAAGATCTTGTTCCATTAAAATAACTATCGATAACGCTTTGATCGAAATACTAGTTATCCTCTAAATCGCACTGTAAGGTTATGCAGACTTAATTGTATCACGAACGCCATGCCTGTATATAATGTTACTTCCAGCGGCACGATCTACGAAAAGAGATAACTCTTGTGGTCCCCCAGTAGGCGAGGCTTTACTGCAATTGTGCCACATAAAGGAAGCTGGAATCAGATACTCTACTGATCTGGGCCGTTTGAGTGGGGTTTTCAGTCAGTAGTCATACCATCCACAGGCACAGATGAAGTATAATTTCTAAAAATTATATAATTTTAAAATCCAAATGCTGAGAGTCCATGCAACAGCGTACATCTCCATCAATACAACAATCCCCAACTTCACTTAAATCACGCCTTATTTGACATTCACAAGCTGCATCTGCCTATTACATAAGTCCGCCATCTCTTTTCATCACAAAACCTTAGTCATCAGCGTGATTATGTGCGTTTCAATTTTGGCAGCAGCATCAACACCTAGTTTTGAATCCCAACGCTGCATATAAAAGATATTGTCCTGAATCGAATTTGTACCAATTTAGCGGAAAATAGTCCCTACAAGACGTGAAATCTCTGACATTCTGCCACGACGCATCTGTTGTTATTACGTTCAAAGCCGACAAATTAAGCTCCACGCGAGACTTTCCCCAACAAATATCTGGATTTGTGGCGTGTCCACAACCTGCTTCGTACGATCCTTCACGAATTTTGCAAAATTATAAATCGCAGCAGAGGACCCCAAGGGGTCAAGCTCCAGCGACGCTGCCTGAAGTAGCTCTATTACAGCATCTTGAATTCCATTTATCGCGTGCTTGAACTAAGAGCTCGTTCACGTGAATCGATACTAGTCTGCGCGCTGCCTCCTTATTTGCTTCCGTCCAAGACGGCACGGCAATTGTCAACTCGATACAATGTGCGGTCGACACCTGTGATGGTGAAGGCAAATGCACCGCCGCCGCGACTCGATGCGGCCTCAGATCTGAATGAGCAGTCACAGATCGAGCACTTGAGCGCGTAACATCCTACGTATATCAGACATTAAGTTGATTGGCAGCATATTATCTTTGTAGTCGCCTATTTAGTAGCGCAGTTGTCCAAGCACAAATACACCATTCCAGCGCTTGTTTGGCTCTTCCGCTGGTGGTCACTAAGGAGTAGTTCTTACTGTAACAAACGCGGAGCTGGCGGAAGATTTGAGACTACGCGTGTATTGAGCAGACCCAAACGCTGTACATGAACGCCGTCGTCCATTTGTAGGTCTCCAATCCGGCTCACGTATCGCTTTCCCCGCGGACGTGAATGCAATAATATTAGGGAACGTTGCAGCTATCTTATTGTAACGTCTGGCAGGCGGCAACTCCTGATTAAAAGACCGCCATGTAGCAGGAGGAAGCCTCAAGCTTCTTGCAGAATCGATAGCCAAGTTTTCACTTCAGACAGAATCACAAGTGTGAAAGCTGGCCTAAATATTTTTTCGCTCACTTAAACTTTATCCGATACGCCTTGCTATTACATTTTCTGAAAGTAAACGTTAAGTATGTCAAAAGCGCATTGCTATTGCACCCAACACCTTAACGTCTCTTCGGAAAAGGTTGGGGTGACGCCCTCCTTCCAAGCGCGGGAACTAAATGCTCGCGCGCTTCGGGCAGGTGCTCTCGGGTACCTGCAGGTCTCTAACGAGTCTCACCCTCGAGGCGACGGTCTCCAGCACCAGGGCGCCACCTGGGCTCTTACCAAGTCAGGGCTAAACAAAGTAATGGAAGACCCTCGCGACCTCGGTGCTGGCTGCACTGCCCGCCGAACGAGACCCGACGTATGCGGACACCAATCTATGCCGTGGACTAGCCAGACTGAGCCTAGCACGTGCATAACTTGGCAACGCGATAACGTAATACAATACAATACCTTGACGTCGTGTTTTTGTGCATTATTGAAGGTTGATGTCGATCCTGTCTTGGCGCAATTAATTTTATTTCTGAGAACGCATTGTAATTTTATATGTTACAATGCCCAACGTCGTAGCGTGACAAATACTTAAGTAAATAACACAATATTTAGCGATCTGCATTGTGAATATTCAGCAACGAAGACAACATAAAACTCGTGCGCATCGCCAGTAACTATTCCGTGATGATCTAATTTTCGTGATGCACATACCGTACACATTCATTTGAAGCAATTCAGCTTTCCCGTCGTTCGCGCGTGCTTTCAATCATTGCAAACTAGGCTTGCTCGGGCCTCCTGTAGTACCAGCACAAACGTATGTCAAAGCTTTTTTGCGCGAGCTTACAAAGCCTTTGCCCCATTTAAATTCTGCCAGCTGATTCTATTCGTGTGCCTGACCAGATACTTCGCAATTTGATGCTACACGGTGGTGCCTTTGGACGCATGTAAGCTACGAGATCTGCTATCTTACGCCTCTGCCTTGTCGACTGCAAACGCCGAGAAACAGCTTCTTTAGCGTTAGTGTTCGCACAAATCTCAACAAAGACACACTACTACCGAGAAGCTGGAAGCCTATATGATGGTGTGTCGATCTTTCAATGAGGCAATCCGAAAACGAGTAACAAATCCGTCTTTAGGAGCATCCGAAGATTCTATGTATTCACCTGACGGCTTCTAATGTTTTAAATACTAGCTCATTTGAAATTCTGGATCGGACCAAACTCCCATTTTTGGTGGAATGGACATTTACGTCTCCCATGCAGATTTCTTCCTTACTATAGCAAAATCTGCTTTCATAGAGAATAAATCTTCAGTGTTTAACCTTATTGATATGTCGGCCCCCACTCTTAAACTTAGTATCTCGCATTGACGCTTATGAATCGAGTGTGTATACATCAGTGATATAAATTCGCGGTTTTGCAGACGGTCCCTCTTTGAGCTGGCAGTCCGAGATTAAGTGTGTGAGTGAGACCTTGAAATGGCAAAAATAACTGGTGCGTGTGCCCAGACCTTCTAGTTTATCGATGTTTAATTGTAAAGAACACAAAGATGGGGTAGTGAAAATTAAGCAGGAAGGTCAGACGCATTTTTTCGATAGGACTAATGGCGATGCTGCCGAATCAAGTTGGTTTCGCCGATAGCTTAAGTGCTGACAGGGAAAACCCAGAGACGTTCATCTGGAAGTAAAACCCTGTTTTTTACTCCAACTCTCCTTGATGGCAAAACACTCTGACTCAATGTGCAAGTCTTATTCATCCGATGAAAAATATCAGTGAAAATTTAGGAAAGCACATCAACAAGCGATTCGTTGACGTCTAGATCTGCACACAGTAAGCATGAGATTCTGCGGGCAAAGATATAAGCATTAGCAGATGCGGACTCCGAGAGCCGACACAAAATTCAAGAAAACTGTGTAATGAGCTGTTAAAAGCGCGTAGCGCCCGTACGAGCTCGAAACGCTTTCAACAAATCTGATTTTATAGATCTATACTCAATTTGTTGTCGAGACCGAAAAAAAAGTTACAGCAATTTTTTCCAAAGACAATGTTATGATCATGAGAGCCTTGCCGCGCTCCATAAGAAAAGACGGCATGATACCAAAACGCTTACGCTTATGTGGTGATTTTTCTTTGATCTCGAGATGATATGTTGTACACTCAGACTATGACGATCAGGTAAAAAATGTGATCAAGGCTCTATATTCGGCCGAGAAAGCCCACTCAATCGGATCAGGACAAGGCTCTAAAAATGAGTCGGCAGACTAGATTCTGAGCTTGGACAGTTTCAAGAGCTCAAAAATGCAGCTTGGTAATTTGATGCTGCGATTTTAAAAATGACGCGATCTAATTATTTAGGACTTAAGATGAGGACTTGTTTTTAGTGCAGCTAAGAAATAATTCCCGAAGTAGGCGGAGCACTGATTAGTGATTGTATCTTCGGCACGAGTTACAAAAGAACTGGACGCGGACATGAGGCCGTCACTTTGCATGAGATGTATCATAGTTTGGACAGTTCAATCCAGCCCCATCGCTTTACACTGCTAAATATACCAATGCTATAAGGTATAGAACGCAGGCAATCGCTTTTCACTTTTGCACGATGGAAGCCTTACGGTAAAGACCGAACAGAGGTGTGAAAAAGCAACAAAGCGGTTGCTCTCTATGCAATCACGCATTTGACGCAGGGGAGTATTTGGTTTGTTGGGCTTATTTATTGGCCTGTCGCGCATTTCGAACCGGCAGCTCAGCTGCGTCATGCAATACTACCGGAAGGAGCTGCAACACGTATTTCAGTAGCATGTTTGCTAATCAATGATACCTCTCATGGGACATTAGAAAAATTTAAGACTGGTTGCATGCATCGCTTTAAAGTTGCTAGCTCAATAGTCAGATTACGCGCAAATTTAATTTTATCAACGCTGAAAGCACGTCGACCAATTCATCAAGACTTTGGATGACCGCAAGTTACTTATGTTCCGACTCCCAACCAGCGAAGCATTAAAAATGGATCCGCGCGTGAGAGAGTGCGCAAAGGACTACTAAGGGTAACCTCTCAATGGTCAAGTAAGATTTATCAAAAGGTGACCTGACGCGATGCGACTTTGTTGCTTTAGAATGCAAAATTGCGGTCGTGAACGCCTCAAGCCTTGCTACCAACGACGGCGACTTCACCTATAGCGGATCTTTGCTAAATAGCAATTTGCATCAATATATGATGTGGAGGTGAAAGAATGCAAATTAACTCTGATATCAAAGCGACCGGATTGAATAGAGTCGAATCACGGTCATCAAGCAAAAAACCGAAGCCGCACTATCAGGAACACAACAATCAAACTCGTTTCCCGCAATGTCCGCACTACGGCTCACATACTTTCCAAATATTTAGACTGCTGGAAGCAACTGATCAAGTAAGAGGGGTCGCTCATTTGATCAATGTCTACTCCATGTTAAGGCTGCAGTTAGGTCTATGACACATAAGTGCTAAAGGAAGAAATTTTACAGCGTCATCCTCCGGTCACTGGTTACCTAAAAGCGCATAATATTTCATAACATTATGCTCACTCGGCCAGTAGCCAGGACAAGCCGAGCACTTTCAGTTGCATTTATGCATTAATTGATTATGACCTTGGGAACTACAGCTGCTGTAATAAGCCCACGAAGGTTTAGAAAAGTTTTTGTCCGATGCCTCCATGGTGCTGGCTTTACTTCTTTACCAAACGCGTGGGGCTTAAGAGTATCACACGCTGAGTGACTGTATTTTACAAGCCGAAACATGGGAATAGACTAACAATAAAGGCAGATTTGCTTTTACGGTAGCCAAGGATCACATAGCGGGAGAATATATACTTTCTCTTGGCGGCAGTCGCTTTGAGATACTTAGCTCACCAACTAATTGTTGAAGTATTAATAATTGTCAAATCATACGAATTAGTACTATGATCGAAGGATCAGATCATTCACAATGTAGCGATTGTACATGTACTGCGGTTATATGAAGCTCATCGAAATTAAGATCGTGAGGGCGGAAGTAAGTGGTATTTAGGCCTAACCGTAAGTAAATCTCAATGCTTTTATCCGCAACTTATATTCGATTAGCTGATCAGAAACGTGTCAATTTTATATTCCTAGCATAGTAGTCAGGCAAATAGATGCTGGGATTAGGTGCAGGGCTCTTCGATTGAGCCTACTTCGACAGCAATCTCTAGACTAGCTTCTAATTTGGCCGATTCAATAAAATTTACATAGTGAAACCAAAGTGCCGGTAGGTGGGCGAGCACGGCATCATATCGACAATTTAGCTCAGCACTGACTTTTAAGTTCCAATCATTCTCAGTCGGCTACCGGGCTCCTGATCCCGTAGAAACCTCGATTTTGTCGGCAATATATTTTTTAAAGGTGCCGCAGACGGATGTCTCTGCTCAGAACGAGTATTTCAAGCCCGAAATGTGGATCGCTGGGCTTAAAGCTTTCAGAGATAGGGTAAGTGTAAGTTTAACGCGAATGCAATCCGCTTACATAGAAACTTTATAAGTGACTACGATGTAGGTGAGAACGGCCCTTTCTTTTACTGCCCTCAAATCGGAAAATGTAACAGTGAGCGCGGTCGAAGTGCAGATCCAGTGGTATTATTACTATATTTCAATTCTTGAGGAAGATATTAAGGGGTCAATTCGACTTGTCGTCACCGCTAGGTCGTAATTCACGCCACTGTCAATAATAATTCGTGCGGTAGAGCTAGCACGATCATAGTCCAATGGGCCGTGGCTTTACAGCAAGCAATCATCAGACTAGGATAGCATCATAAGAAAGGATCTACGCCTCATGACACCAAGGCGGGTAGTCAAGCTTGGATTTTGTGAAGGAGTGCGATGCCCGAATACTAGTGCACATGTGATTCGGCTAGAAGAAAGGTGGATCAGCCTAGGACGCGACTCAAGACTACGGCAAGAGATACCGATTTTTTTATCAGACACAAATCCAAACTTCAGCTGGTAATAGTCAACACAGCTCGTTTAGCATTTGTTACGCTTACGCTTCAAGAAGTTGATCCGTTGGAGTTCGATGAAGCTATGTTACCGAAGCCAAATACAAAGATAGGGTTCGAGGTGAATCGGATCGCCGACATACACTCTGCTTGTCAGACGAGATATCGCTGCGCACAACGCCAGTGCTCTAATGATAGAATGAGCAGTGTTAGTTAAATATAGTAGATCTGAAACTGAAGCTTTGTCAAAAAGACGTAATGTGTAGCAGATTTGGAGTGAGTCGATTAATGGCTACGTAGCGTAATCTATGTAGTACCTGTAGAATACAGGTCATCATAGAGAGCAGAGATAAGACTTATTGCCGGCTATGAGAAGGAGGCGACGTACGCCTCGCGTTATCAGATCAAAGTGTAGACCCTTCGATTAAGTCAAGCACCAAGTGACGAGAAAAAATGAGAAGCTGGATTGAGTCTCGTGGTCGGCTTCATCCAAAAAGAACGAAGAAAGCTGCGTCACGATGTGCGGGTTTGTAGTTAAGTTTCGGCGTAATGCAAAGTGGTGATTGATTACTCAGCAGAAGTATAAAGCGGGTACTGATGTATCGGCAGAAGAAATATCGGTCGGAAGAAAGCTATCAAGTGGAGAAGTAGCAGTCTTCAACCTGCGACGGACACAAACTTTCACAACAAACGAGAAAATAGTTGTCCGCTGTTTGCAGCAATGACTGACGACGAGCGATTGTATCGGTATCAAAACGATGCACTGATCTTACTGCTTGATTGGATCAAAAAGCTAAATTTTGGCATCTTCTTGCCGCATAAATTTAGCCTAAGCTACGTTGCTCACGAATCGTGCCTCCCAGGATTTTTCAGGAAGATTTATCTGACGCCCGCTTCCAGTGTATCGACGCTTTCTCCAACCCTTAAAAAATCTTTGATGCGGACCAAGTTGACGCTGATCCAAAAAACACTGAGATGCCATTTCCCACATGCTGATAATAAAGTACGTGAGCTTAACGAAACTCTCCTTTTGAAGAGCAACCAGTTATTGGCATGTCTTAAAGAAAAGCATTCCCGAGCATTTGTTTAAGCATCTGATCCTTTCTCCTAAAATCATAGCATTAATGTAAGAAACGGCAAAACAAAAACTATTGTCGAGACGCGAATAGCCGATAAAAGAAGAATGTTGCACAGTGGAGTTGCTGCAATCGAATTTGTCACCATGTTTCTACGGCTTGCGCGCGTAAGTCAAGTCGTGGGAAAGAAATCAAGAAGATCCTCCGTCAAAAAATTGACCGCTGACAAATGCAAGCTTTGCTGAGGTAAAAGTGGTCGTGTACTTAGCACCACTGAGGGTCAGACCGAAGACTTTCTCGTCCAAGAAGAGCAAACGATCGTAAAAACATCATCGGAAAAAATGAAGACCCAGTGTCAATCGGATTACTGATCGTTACCACCATCACCTTATCACTTACAGAAAGACTGTATTGCGACAGAGAAACCAAGATCTTTTTGAGATTGTGTCTGCAAAAAACATTTGAGATGGATTATCAATCAGCTGCGAAGGTAATTTAGGCCACCCTTACCCTTAAACTTTTTGTCGACCGCAACTGCTTTGGCAGGACAATTTGGAATATAGTGAATGTAATCGCATATCGAGCACGCTTAAATTCTACCGCTACGGCTAGCGAGTCAATCTAAGCTTGTCATAGACGGGATAGCGAGGCAATGATGGCGAGGCATTCTTGCGTAGAATGTTGCTTTGTGCGCTGATTTCTACATGGCTGCAGCTGTATATCAATTAATATTCTGGCGAATTTTTAACCCTGGAGCACCGACAGTTCGGATCGAATGTCGTTGTTTCAACTGCTGATGGGTTTGTCAGGAAGTTCATGGAGATTGAAGTGCATTTTTGTTGATCTGACGCCACGGCAAGGCCTAACAATTGCTCCTTTAAAATGTTAGCTTGATGCTGAGCATTGGAAGCCACAAAAACACATTCGTACAGATTTGGTCAACAGCTCGCTGAGCGAAACACTGTAGTTTTCGAGGCGATTGGACAATATAGTGAGGTAGGCCAACAAGTAAACAAATCGAAGTTGTATTGTATAACGGAGGGCCATGGTTGCTGTGCGGCTTGATGTTATATCTCCGATTGTAGGCTACAGAGATGCACTCCGTGTGTCCATTTTCGTTGCTAGGCAATCTATTTACGCTTGCTTGTACCTTTTTCGAACTCTTGTATCTCGACAGTGATTTGCGATAATGAAATGATATTAAATAAGTAATGAGAGCAAAATCTCAGGATTTGTAGCTTTTGATAGTTGTTTGTCGTAATTGCTCAAGGCTTTTATTACATTGTTAAATATTGAGCCCTGCAATACAATTGTATATATTATAAGCACGATGAACCCAGGCAAGTTCAATTCGAGAATTTTTAGTTGCTGCGTCACTATGTCTTAGCGGTGCTAACAGAAAGAGGCGAAAAGAAATTCGGTGCTCCCCGTGAACAAATCATATCGGGTGTCCTATTTTGAAAGTTGTAAAGCCCTGTGATTTTTAGGAGCTCGACATGTGGAACGCAGCTAGTCCGACAAAAGCCGCGCCTTCATTGACTTTGTACTGAGGCACTCGCTTGAAGTGTAGGAGCATTGACCGAGGATCGCTCTGATTGAATTTAGTGAGAAAATCTCCTGCGAGGGGCCTACCTTTTTTGGTCGAGAGGATAAGTTTCTTAATGTGTCTGACGTCTGTCGGCTGTATCTAATTTGTACAGACAGAGAACAATTGTTTCGAAGCGTTTCACGAACATCGTCTGTTGTCATGTGGGCTGAAATGTATATGATTGGCAAGACTGACAGCCTATTGGCTATATGTGGAATTGAACTTCCTTGTCCGAGACGATCGGATCACCATGACCTGCCTTTCGGTCTTATTAAAATATCTGCTACAAGAACCGAGGTAGAGGATCATAGGGACTGGGTTGCTGACACAATCGGCTTCAAATGATTCACAAATGATCGGGATTTCGTCGTTGGCAAGAGCCTGTCCCCTAAACCAGCTTTAAATATCATCGCTGCTTTTCTAAATCGAGACTAAACCGGAATTGATTTAAGTTCATAGGAAGTTTGAGTACGCTTAAAGAAATCCTAGAATAATTTTTTATAAGCACGCGCTTAGCCGCTGTTAGGTCGCGTAAAAACGGTAGCTCCATTCATACCAATACTATCCATATTCGCCACGCAAAACGTGGCCTTCAGAGAGACCTCGCAGCGTGCAAATCAGATGAGCGCCTACATCGGTCGTGTTAATGTGTCTTTCTATTTCTCGTCGGACCTGCTGCCCAAAGAGTGAGTAGACCACCCGGTGAGTGAATCACACAGCATTTTAGTATGCGTATACGTAGAAATACCAGGGTTGCTGTCGAGCCAAGGAGCCACCACTTTGTTGAGGCTTTTATTGACAGGAAAGTAGCTGTTACCACAAAAAGAGAAATTATTATATGTAACGGCTTGTTGCAAGTCTACTATTCGGTGTATACGGCTTCCAAGCACCCATTTTTGTGTTGGTTTTAGCACTGCGAGAATCTGAAAATTTCTGGTACTTAGTCTGCCAACATTTACCCCTCCAAAAATGTTGAGTGCCAGGAGGGCTCGATAGGTCAGTTGATAAGAGAGGTTATCAAATCTTACCGATTTTACATTTGCATAATCGGTTTCGTACAGGATCCTGCCCCCCCCTCCGAGAGAAAGAGCGACACTGACACTTTACGATGGCGGAGGAAAGCAAATTGGACTTCGCATGGCTTCCCCAAGGCACGGAATCGCTAGCAGACGGTGAGTATGATGTTATTGTACTAGGTACGGGATTGAAAGAGTGCATTTTGAGCGGTTTACTTGCGGTCAACGGCAAAAAGGTGCTGGTGGTGGATCGAAACGCATACTACGGTGGCGAGTGTGCATCGCCCAATCTCACAAACCTATACAAGAAGTTTAAACCCGATCAAGAACCACGTACCGACCTG
This sequence comes from Plasmopara viticola, assembly GCA_001695595.3. Classification (NCBI taxonomy): domain Eukaryota; phylum Oomycota; class Peronosporomycetes; order Peronosporales; family Peronosporaceae; genus Plasmopara; species Plasmopara viticola. The sequence goes on along the minus strand of MBPM02000125.1, from coordinate 96,867 downwards.
GGCGCCGATCGCGACTACAATGTGGACCTCGTGCCCAAGTTCATAATGGCATGCGGCAAGCTTGTCAAGATGTTACTGCACACAAAAGTGACACGCTACCTCGAGTTTAAAAACGTAGACGGCAGCTACGTTGTCAAGGCTGGTCGTACCTATAAGGTTCCCGCCACGGGTGAGGAGGCGCTGCGCTCATCGCTTATGGGCATGTTCGAAAAGCGCAAATTCCGCAAACTCATCATGTACATTTACAACTACGAGGAGGACGACCCGAAGACGTACGAGGGCATGGACCTTTTCAAGCAACCAATGAGTGACCTTTTTGAAAAGTATGGTGTGGATGCTAATACTCAGAGCTTCATGGGCCACGCTATGGCTCTTATGCGCGACGAGTCGTACCACAAGCGTCCCGCCATTGAGACTGTACGTGCAATTAAATTGTACGCGTATTCACTGGAGCGCTACGGCAAGTCCCCGTACATCTATCCTTTGTACGGTTTGGGCGGCCTGCCCGAGAGTTTCTCGCGCCTTTGTGCCATTAATGGTGGCACGTTTATGCTGAACCGCGCAGTGGACGAGATCATGACTGACAAGGACGGCAAGGCCTGGGGCATCAAGTGCGACAACGAGGTGGCCAAAGCTAAATTGGTCATTGGCGACCCATCATACTTCCCGGAGCAAAAAGTGCGCAAGACTGGCGTGGCTGTTCGCTCCATCTTCATTTTAAATCACCCGATCCCTAACTCGAACGACGCCGAGTCGCTGCAGATCATTATTCCAGCTGCCCAGGCTGACCGCACCAACGATATTTACGTTGCCATGGTGTCTTCTGCTCACTGCGTCGCGCCACAGGGTATTTACATTGCCATCGTAAGCACGCTCGCCGAGACGTCGGTGCCTTTGCAGGAGCTGGATCCTGGAGTGAAGCTATTAGGCCCGTATTTGGAGCGTTTCGACGCCATCACGGACATGTTTGAACCTGTGGGTAAAGGCGCGGAAGACAACTGTTACATAAGTTCTTCGTACGATCCGACCAGCCACTTTGAGACTACGTCGGAGGATGTGTTGGACCTGTACAAGCGCATTACAGGTGAGGAACTCGACATGAACATCAATGCCGACTCGACTGACGTCGATCAGTAAGGTCGAGTTTAAGGGCTCAAGAGCTAGCATTTGAAGTGGTATCCATAAATATGAAAAACCTTGCTTGTTTGTTCCTTCTATATTGCTTCTCATTTTCCCATACTGAACCCAGGCTGTTTTGATAGGAAACCAATTCGTCCCAAACCTTTGGAAAGCGGAAACGGTACGATGGACTCGGATTACCAGGCAGACAGTGGCCGCGAGCTGAACCTATCTGCCGCTCTAGCGACGCCTGAAGCTAAAGAGCGTAATTGGCAGTGTCGCTCAATGGGTGCGCGGCGACCCTTTAGCTCGCAAACGACCAGCGCGTCGGGCCTTCGCTCTGTACCGCGTCCAATCGAGCGACCCGTCAAAGTGTTTGACGACTTTGTTCTCGACAATCAGACAGAGGGTAGCGACCGTAGCAGCGAGCTAAGCGCCGAATTTATCGATCCAAAGTCACTTTCCATGAGCCTATCACCGCTGCGTCACAAGCCGACAAGTCGTTCGCCATTTCAGAGCTTCAATCGAGCGAGCTACTCACCAGAACAATTGTTTAAAGAAGATTCACCGGTGTCAGCTTCCGTCGAGTTTCTGATGAGTCGAGCTCCTGAAGAGGAGGAGAAAGATCTTAACGAAAAGTCGGATAGAGAGAAGGCGTACATGTACAAGAAGGTAGGAATGAAATCGAGGTGCCAAGTGGATAGCTGATAGTGGAATTGCTGGTTCACAGAGGTATATAGACACGTACGAGCACGCAGTGGCACTTTTAAAGCATGCAGCATCATTGGAGCGCGAACGGAACGAGAAGCAGTCGGATCTTGAGTACTTGAGGTCCACCATTAGGACTCAGACGCAGATAATCAATATGAAGGGAGAGAATCAGGTGCGTGGTATGGATAGCTCCGAAGTATATTATTGGTTACAAGTTGGAATGTGGCAGCAGTATCTTTACGAGCCTGCGGATTACCAGCAGGAGAAAAGGATCCAAGCGCTGTGTCGCGAAGTTACTGGACTAGTGATGCAGCTAAATGAGCGTGATACTCTTATCAATAGTTTGCACAAAGAACGGGACCGGTCAGAACAGGTCATCAACGAGCTAAAGATTTCGCAAGGCCTTACCTCAAGCGATGTAAGCACAAGTTTGCGATCTCCTGATGAATTTTCTGGCTTGGAAATTGAGCTGGAGGCTGCTCGACTTGAGAAGCAGGAAGCACTTGAGCGTGAATCAAAAGTGATTGCTCAACTTAAGGAAGTGCAGGTGTTGTACGAGAGGTGCGAGGCTGCGCGGTCAGCACTGTCCGAAGGACTCGATCGAGCTGAAAAGCAAATTACCGCGCTACACGCTCAGTGGGTGGAGGAAAAGAAAAAGCTTTTGTCTTCTGACAATGGCGTAAAGTCAGCAAAAACTTTGGCCGAATGCGAGCAACTGCGAAAGGAAAACGAAACTTTGACGTTATCCTTACATCAGATTGCAGAGAATGAGAAAAAAGCTCTTTTGACGATCGAAAGCCAACGCCAGGATGCCAGCATTTCTCAGGCACAAATCAAACAACTGGAAAGTGACTTGAAGGCTTTGCGACTGGAATTAAGTGTGCTTAGTGATAAGAAGGCACGAATAGAAAAGGAAATGTCTCGAACAAGAGAAAAACTTCGACGCTGTTTGTTGCATGCGGATGAGCTCGAGGAGAAGCTAAAGGAGAGGGAAAGTGAGGCACAAGCCGCGCGAGGGTTATTCCTAGAGCGCGCTGCTTATTTGGAGCATCGAGTGTATGATTCCGAAGCAAATCGACGAAGCCTTCATAATAAGGTATGTGTATTGTAGCTTGCATAGGCAAAAGCTGCAAGTAGTTGATATTTAACTCGCAGGTGATGGAATTGAAAGGCAACATTCGTGTCTTCTGTCGTGTTCGTCCCTTTCTGCAGCACGAATTTGCGAGCTCAAGGGGCGAAGAGGTACACATTGCCATCTTGTGGCGTTTGTGATGTGCATTATGCTAATAAATGTGCAGATTTTTGCTTTTCCTGACTACCGCAGTGAACGACGACAGATTGAGCTTAGCGCGAATCCGAAGTCCCATGTCGGTTATGGCCAGAATGGATCGAAGAGTGTCATTAAGAAGTATACCTTTGACTTCGATCTAGTTTTCGGCAGCAGCTGCACGCAAGAAGATATCTTTTTAGAAGTGTCTGCGCTGATCCAGTCTGCTCTTGATGGATTCAACGTGTGCATTTTTGCTTACGGACAAACTGGGTAAGCATCGTACTTTTCGTTTTGGAGATTATTTTCTGACTTTTGCGGCAAACAGATCCGGTAAAACTTACACCATGCAGGGCAAAGAAGGGGCCGCTAATATCAAGTTGGCGATGTCATCACCAGACACGGGAATTGTTGGTCGAGCAATTTCTCATACATTTACTGGTATGAGTGACTTACGGACAAGCGGGTGGGAATATTCTGCCAGCCTCGAATTGGTTGAGATATATAACGAAACATTTCGTGACCTACTTGCACCTGCTGAAGTACGTTCAGTGGCTATAGTTCTGGTGCACACACTAGAATGCTGACGCTTATTTCATTTGACTTCGTCAGTCTACCGATAAGATCGATCTCCGCCTAGATAGCGAGGGCAAGATTGTCGTGATTAATTCATGTATCCACAGAGTAAATAATGACCAGGAGGCGTGGGACCTGCTGCAGGGAGCAATGACGAAGAGGTCTACTAAATACACAAAAATGAACGACCGGTCTTCGCGCAGCCACTGCGTCATCACGTTCAGGTACGCGTTACTTGCAAATGTTTACATTTAGCTTGCACATGATGCTGTCCTTTAATAAAATTTTAGACTAAACGGCGTAAACGCTTTGACTGGAGAAAAACGCACTGGGGTCATCAACCTTGTCGACTTAGCGGTACATTTTATCTTTGCACTATACCGCAATGTTTTTGCCGTTTTTTAACTTATAATGAGTTGCAGGGATCCGAACGATTGTCAAAATCAGGAAGTGACACCAGCAAAGAGCTTTTGAAGGAATCAACATCAATCAACAAAAGTCTTTCGGCGTTAGGCAATGTAATTTGCGCTCTCGCGAAAAAGGTGTGTCGCGCCTTTTTCTTACTTTGCGCTTCATCAGACTGACTGACCTACATTTTCACTACCTACCCAGTCGACACACGTTCCCTTTCGCGACTCGAAGCTTACACATTTTTTAAGTGCCTCGCTTGGTGGAGATAGCAAAACACTTATGATTTGCAATCTCTCACCTCTAGGCGAGCATCGTGATGAGACACTGAATTCCCTTCGATTTGCTAAAATGGTGAACTCGTGCGAGATTGCGTTCCCTTCAACAGTATCAAACCGATCGTAGCTATCTTAGATACATGATGTTTATATGAATGAGTAAAGTACTATATATTTGCCGGGCGCCTATCTTTGTCCTCACCAATCACCCCCAAATATGTAGGTAACCGATATCTGCTAATTCTGAGCATTGCTTTGGACGTGATATTGTTCAGAAGAAGACTGCCATTCGCACGATGTTTCAAGAAACGTTTTTTTCTGCGCACTAGTATATCTCGAACAGAAACTAATAAATGGAAGCATGGTGCCTGGGACAGGATGAAATAACATCTTGCACATAGAAGCCGTACGTACATAAAAATATATAGTCTTTCGGGTAACGAATGGCATTTTTTTCGAGAACAAAGTTAGAGGTGAGCTGTTTGTGGCGTATTTCAATAAAGGCAACAATGCGATTCAGATTGTTGCAGTCACATTCGTCAGCACTGGAACTAAAATTGAGCGTGTTCATCAACTTCCTGTTCCAGCATTTACCTGTACTTCCAGCCTTCATAATATCTGATCGTGACAAGGGATTAGTGCCAGTAATGAAAGGATATGGCAAAGAGATACCACATTTCTTTTGCTTACGTCACCTTATGAAGGACTTCAATCAAGTTTAGAAACAAGACGTTAAAAAGCATGTATGGGGCTTAGCACGTACACTGACCAGGCAATCGTACGAAGCCAAAAAAATAGACCTGATGCAGCTAAAACGCGAGGCACTTTAATGACTGGCTGACGTCGGCTACGGGAAGTAATTCATTGACCATAGTCTATGCTCACGATATGGAATTTTTACTTTCAATAACGTCGAACTACGAACAACGCGCTGAAAATATCCGTGAAAATGCCGATCTTGGATCGTATGATGGCAATTGAAAGCTATGTCGGTACGAAGTGGCTCGAATTTGCTGGACAGACCAAACAATGGGGTAAGATTACGTCTTAGGCTGCTAGTTGCATCACTTCAATGTTACGATTGTACGAGGAAATAATACAAGTATGTCCAAGTTCAACTACATCGCTTGTTGTGTCGGTTTGAGTTTGTACAAACAAGCCAATGGAGTATGCTGTTGAGGTAAACAGTACCAGTGTACCTGCACATGCGTTTGTGTAATGCTTCATGTCGACACCTCATAGCAGCACTCAAATTCTCAAATTCTCTGTCACATGCAAAATCGTTTTTGGGGATATGTGGTCAACCAAAACGTATCTACTCGCCTATGATTAAACACTCGAAGTGAAGCCATTTCCCACTAAAAGTGAACTGGTGAAGAGTGAGCATCTTCCACCAAATCCGTCCAAGAAAAAAGGTCGACCCAAAAGAAGCGAACCAAATCACAGCATGCTACATTAAAAGTTGACGCGCCAAAAAATGTTTATCAATGCGGCAGCTATGGTCAAGTGGGACACAACAAGCGTCGGCGCACCACTAGTAATGCGCAGCATGAAAGTATATTTTCTTAAGTTAGTTAGGTACATTTTTTTGTTCTTCTTTTATTTTTCAATAGTTATTTCACTTCGTAGGTTCATTCTGGTGGAAAAGTTGTCACTCAAGGTAGGTTGATTTAAAAAGTGTATATTTTTTTCATTCTCCCTATCGAATATAATCAACCAATCGACAAACGCATTTTTATCACCATTCATAGCCAAGCTTCACTTGTGCTTCGTCGAATCATTCAAGGCCATAGCCAAAAGGCTTGGCGTGCGCGCGCGGTTAGTCGGTTTGCACATTAAATTTTCCAAAGCTGATGCGAATAAAATATTTTTGAGACGTTTTTACTAAGCCTTAAATCGTCCGTAGGAAGTTTATGCTATTCATGTACCGCAGAAAAAAAGCTCGCGCTGCCGGCAAGAAGGCCCGTGAGCCAGTCGTGCTTGGTCGTCCTTATAAAAGACTTAGTTTATACAGCCACACGTTTCTTACGCTGATCGACCATAAGGGCCGAAATTTAATGCGACAGACACGCATGATACGGAAGCAGCCTCTCGAACAATTACAGTTGCCCAAAAGCCTGGAAAGAATAATTCTCACGCAGATTGAGAATGAGGCGAGCCGTTGAGCTCTCGTGCATCGTCGGGAGATTAATGATGAGATGATGCTCGCTGTGCTTGTCGGTGAACGGAAGCATTGTGCTCAAGATGTATATAGATTGTTCACAGGCACAGCTCACGAGAGTTTGAAACGGAATGCAATCAACTCGATGGCGGCAATGCCTTCCTTGCCACTTGCCTACCTCTCTTTCCGCAAGCGCTTGACATCAAACTTATGATTCATCTTTTTTCAATCCTTCGCAAATGAGGGTTGGACGCACACTAAACGTCAAATGTTATGCATCAAAGCGTATTTTACCGAATGTCTAGATTTGCACCAGTGATTTATCATTCACATTTTCCAAATTGAGTCTCAATTTATGTATCTCAAGGTGAACCACACGTTTTTGGTTACACGTAAAGTAGTACTAGTTTTGAGAATATCAAGAGAATGATAGTCAAACTAATTGAGACAAAACAATGCGAATGCGGCTGCGGGCACCAGATGAATTGGATGCTGAAAGCTGCAACAGTTTTAGTGGTGACAGCAGCACAACGCTGTCGACACCGGATAGTAGCCCTCTGCTGCCGCCACTAGACGTTGGTTCACCTGAGTACATCGAGGAACGGCTGGAAAATCTCAAGCGCCACCCCAAGTGGAGGGACTTCCTGGATCAGTACGTGCGAGAGCATTCAGACAGCGATAGCGGAGATGAAGAGAGCGAATACGCTTTTGTTTCTAATTCGCCCACTTTTATTCATTCGACGCTTTGGTCGCTCTTGGTCGCGGCCTTCGCTCCGCTGTTGATCCTCTGCGCACCGTTTCTAAAGCACAAAAGCTATGGGTAAGATGGTTGTGTTTGCAATGCGAGAATGTTTCTGACTTTCGTGACATAATTATGCTACGGGCAGTTTTTGGCCGTTGGGATGTCATTCCATCAAGGAACTCTTCGGCTGTGCTCTGGTCAATGTAATTTTCATGCTTTTTGGACTCGTGATGCTGTATTGGACAATTTGTCGAGAGCTACCAGATTTTTACAACTTGAACGATGCGCTAGTGAAGATAAACGCAAAAACTGATGAGGTGCAAAGCGCGGCAATCACGTGTCATTTAGCACTACTACAGTGGGAAAGATTAGTTGCGCAAGAGTTGTGCGTGCCTTTGGGTATTGACGCGGTGCTTTTGCTGCTTAATGTGTGGTTGCTGCTGCATTACCATCGTCGATGGGCAAAGTATCTCATGTTATTGATGGCGGTGATTTTTCTGGTGGATGTGCCTACCCGACTGTACGACGCCACTTTTCCTACACCTAGAATTTCCCAGATTGACCCGACGTTTGCAATGGTAGATGAAGAGCTGTTCGTTGCGCTAGATGGCGTATATTTGAAGCCAGGGGGGAGTGTTGCGTGGGTAGCTTATTGGGGATGTGCTACTACCTCCAACGTCGAGGCGTGCGACAAGCAGTTCATATCCACATTTGAAGCAGGCATCGTAGCCGTAACTTTTAGGTCGTTGGATCATTATATCCCATGCTATCGTGACCCACCTAATTCGTTAAAGGCGCAAGATTTTCAGTGTTTTGAAGATGTCCGCATTCGTGTGAAGGATACTCAAAGCATACCTGGGTGGTCGCGATCAGTGTCGCAGGCGTTAAGTTCTCGATTTGTAAAAACCGATCCGTCGCCTCGCGATGAAAGGCACATTAATGCGACAACATTGATTTATATACAGGAAAAAACAGTAGATCACGGTAAAGTGAAGGCAACAGACAACATAGCGAATTCAGTTGGGCCTGCTGAAGCGATCATAATCGATTTTTCTGAAGAATTAATGTCAACTTTGGGGAACAGTGGAGATTATAAGTCGATTGAAGTGAAAAAAGGCATTCCAAAGATGGATAGCGTAACACAAATGGAAGTTGCGATCGGATCGGAAAATAATAAAAAGGAGGCAGATGGGATACCGAGAGAAGTTAAAGCAACGTCTGTCACCGAAGAAAACACGGCTCACGCTGACATTGAGACGAAAAAGGCGCCTGATCCTGCTGTGGAAAGTTTACAGGATTCAGATTCGAAAATCGACGATTTCTTGGATGCTTTAAAGGATGTTCTAGTGGAAGTCGAAGTGGACAAGAAAATAAATCAAGCGGCAGCAGTCGACAAGAGTAAAGAAGTTGGACATACAAACGATGCGATGCAAAGTGTAGCTGATGCTCTTGTGAATGAAGAAGTTGCGGTCATAAACGTGGCTGTTGTCCTCCAAAAAGAAAAAATGCAGATGGTCGATGAAAGTTCGAAATCGCCAATCGGCGCGAAAGAAGGAAAAAGAGATGTCGAATTCAACTTGGATGAGGCTCGATTAGGAGAGACAAGCACGTCTGCAATTATTGCACAAGAAGAAAAACTGAGAAGTTCAGATATTAAGCAGAAACCTAGCACTGAAGTCGGGGACAATGGAATACGATTGAAGCCTCGGGATGCCTCTTTTAAGGTAAAAACGGCGGAAGAAAAAAGCAAAAAGAAAAGAAACTCAAAGCGTAAGGTCATTCGCCCAGTTTAAAAATCTTCGAAGACAGCTATCGTTGACGCTTGAAGACACTTGTAATAAATAGTAAGTCGCGCCTGATTAACTACAATCAAAATATCTGTTTGCTTAAGTGCTTGCTTTAGGCCTGGAAACGCGTAAATAAGTACAGAGTCGCCTCAGTAATATCAGGAACACCTCTATAAAACCTATTCTTTGAAGAAAATCTGTTTCTACACCACGGAGGCCGCTTCCGAGAAATTTTGGGATTTTGTAATCGCGTCTCGTAAGACCTCGGCTAGGCGGTAAAATTTTGCGCTTTCAATCTGTGCGTTTTCGCGGTTTGCGTCGCACATTTTTTTTTGCATAGCAATCTGCTGATCCATATGCTTCTCTCGAAGCGCCAGCTCGCGCTCGCGCAGCTCGACCTCCTTATCAAAGCGCATTTTTTCAAATTCTAGTCTCTCACGGTCTAAAGCAATCCGCTCGGCCAAATGTTTTCCATGCTCAATATATGTATCGCGAGCATTCGCTGATACCGCCGCACTCGAATCAGCACCTAAGGCTACAGGTGTTTCCGTGATTCATACTGATTAGTGAACCTGGCTGAGGTGCGAGAAGAAAAACGGCTGACGTACCGGTGTAATCCTTAAAACACCGCACATTTACAAGCATTTAAAATGCAACCATCTTAATGAGTAAAAATTTTAGCAAATGATTACCAAACTTACCAAGGACGCCGCTATTTGCAAATTATTTTGGTCACCTTTACCAGCCGAGATGTGCCCGATATGTGCGGACTGTGATACCACATGCTCTTCTTCGCTAATTGCCGAAGCGTGGGCCGGCTGCTGTGTTTGTACGTATGTTGTTTCTGATTCTGTATTAAACGCCGGGCCTTCAAGCACTTCTATCGGGAGTTGGTCATAGGCCTGCAATTCGCGCTGCAAAAAGCGAGCCCGCACATTTCCTTGCTTAGGAAGAAGATCGTACTCTACCCATCGCCGTGGATGCGCTCCTTGCAAATGACTGCGAATATTGTCGATTCGAAAGGCGCGGAAAAACTTAGTAGTGGTGAGAGAGCGCCTTCGTCGCTTCTTTGTGTCTTTGCCAAACTTTTGGTCCTGTTGTACCGTCTGGTCATACTTCCCCTCACGTCCAAATGCCTTGCAGAATCCGCACATAGCCAGCAGCACGTCGTTCGAGACAGGGTCTCGCTCGATGGCTTGCAGTCCAAATTCCAGCTCGTACTTGGGTTGCCAATTGTGACGCCGCGATTGCCGGATCATAGCATGTCGCTTCTGTGCCTCTTTCTCCCAATTCTCGTTCTCTTCGTTCTTGTGCTGCGTTCCGGCAATTTGCTCATTCTCCCCAAATCTTTCGAGCAGGAGGTGGTCACGTGTGACACGAGTTTCCATTAACTTTCCTTTTCGGAAGTACACTTCTGTGTGGTACACGGACCAGAATCATAATAGCCCTAAGCACATGTACCACTTTTATCAAGGTACATCGAGTTTTGTATAAAATTCTCAAAAAATTGGAACTGGCCAAGTCCATCGGAAAGCCGGGCACAAGATTCATAACAATTAATTAATCGCCTCGGCAAGTTTTCCAATGGTGCGGCCGTACTTGGCGAATGCTCCATCGGTCATCGCACTTTGCACTCGCAAACGTATGTGCAGACCCCTTTCCTTAGCTCGAACCACCAACATTGATTATACGTCCTCTCGATCGAAATGGCCACCACACGATATATCGTGAACCCAAGTAAAGTTAAAATCTCATCGTACGAAGCAACTACAAATAATAAATCAACTTGACCAGGGCTGCAACTTAACAGCCCGGGCCCCGTTGAGAGCCGATGTAGCCTCGCGTTTAACCAAGCCGATAGTTTTTGGCCCGAGTCTCCTCCGAGAACCTTAAGCAGGGCTACGCACATATTGTCCTGCACATACACACCACGAACACAAACTCAGTCCAGACGAGGCTTCAGCTGTAGTACGAGCTAGCTCATAGTCTGGGCGAGACAATAACACAATAGTATGGTTGGCCTCAAATTCTTCTTCGCAAGAAATTAGGACTAATTGGCCATTCTATGCGAGAGATTAGTCGACTTTTTTGCAGTGCAAAGTGACGCATGGTTTTATAGATCATGAATGACTTGATGTCTAGCAGGTAAACCTGGATTCTTTGGGCGCATACTTAGGCCTTGTCATGGATGGTTCAGTTATTTGATAGCCTTAAGCACCCCAATTCGCGTCGTATGGGAAGCGAACGCACGAGATTCACCTTCGGCGCTACCGCCTGCTACACCTGACCGTCAACGATGCAATTACTGCGTGTTATCTACCCATGAACCAGTGTACGCTTGATAGCGTGCAAGTCCAAGGCAAAAATGGCTCAGTGGAGTTAGTCTCCCACTTCGACAGTCCGTGCCAGATAGCTTATTGACAAGTGTTGCTATGTACACGGTTCAATATGCTAGATGCGATCACCGCTCTGGCAAAATTGCCCACTGAGGATATGACCAAACACAATCTAGCGGAGTGTATAACGCAGAGTGCACTAGACTTAGACGACAATTATTGAAATATAAAAGAGTGACAATCTATTAATCGCGGCAAGCACTTAAAAACCATTAGGGTTTGAGTGATTAGTCATGGTCCAAGGCCTAACAAATGCTTTTGACGCGATTAATTGTCGGGTGACGCAATTCCTTAGACTCCGCAACGCGTATGCACACAAAAACTTTGATGACATTTTGCCCGCGGTCGTGCAGGACACGAGAGGGCGGATAGGAAAAAGTAACATTCTCCATTTAAAAGCCGGACTTGAGTGCTTGTGAGTAAGTAGGCTGTACACAAATGACATGACTGTGAAAAATCCTTTTCGTGGTGTTTAATTTGAAATGTGGCCTCTAGGCGGAAACCGCTTAAGTCGAGGCCATTCTGGAATATAAGGCCAACAGATTTCGAAGGTATTGTCAACCACTTATGCAAGTATAGTTTAAATCACGCAGAAGTGATAGGCTTCGGTCCGATCTATTACAGACTGGGCTAAAGAGTATCATCATCAAGTGGCGTTTGTGAGCACAAAGAATGCATGTTACACGCAGTGATCGTGTTTCTGCTGGATCTAGAAAGACTGCTTGGTGTAGTGTATGACGCGTTCATTTCTGCCATAGGCATCGCACTAAAGCATTTAGGAGCGTAAGCTGTTTTTTCCTAGGCCGCTTCATCCCAAAAATGACCCGAATTAAAGTAGAATAACCACTTCATCATTGCGGTTGGTCTTTTATATTTCTTGAGTCTCTATCATAGACTTTTTGCCTAGCTCAAGCAGTGCACTCACAAAAAAAAAGGTTCAGGGCTTATCTTGCCTCGTCTTTTGCCATATTTCTGCTAAATCAGAGTACATAGCTGAGCACTAACACTATTCACCGACATGCCTATATTACACGCTTCATGACTACGATAATCCAATCCGGGCTGCTCGTTGAGCATTAGCGTCGCCTTCATCTCACCGTACTCGCCTAAGAATGATAGTGCACCGGCGTATGGATATTTACATTGCCTTCAGCGAAGAGGTGATTTCAGCAAACTCCCGCCAAGTACCTTAACATGCATCATAAAGGTAGCGCCGCGGGTGCCATAGCCAACAGCCAGCTTGTATGCTGCGAACGCTTTTCACAAAGAGCGTTGCTTAGTGAATAACAGGCCACTCTATGTGCAAGGGAAGGGCCTCGCCCTTGATGTCTTTGCTTAAAGTCGACAATGCCACTCATGGCAATTTGCGAATGGTATTGTTTACGTGCCACTTCATTATCATACACCTTTTCTCGAAACCATCAGTGTTCATTTCTAACATTATGATATATAGCACGTTGGTTTGCTTACAACGCCTCAGCTAAGCGTGATTTTATTAAATAATGAAGCAATGAGCGTTATAGATTGAGACCTTGAAGCTGACAAGGGTAGACCATGGCTTGCAGAAATGCTTTTCGAGGGAAGCACGGAGCCTTCGAGCCCAAGCACAATCTACCATTAATTCTCCTTTTCTCGATAAATCCAAGTTCATTTTCGGCATGCTAAGTTAGCACAGAGAGCTGCTCAGCCGCAAGTGATAAGTTGCAATAATGAGAAAAAAATGACAGGTAAACATGTGATGACCAGCAGCTCAGAGATTCGATTTCATCAACGTTAGCAAAATTTATCGTCAAAAAGAAAGTTACTGGCTATAACGGTCGGCAGAAACTGTAATTCACAGACAAAGTCCGCCATTGAGGCAGAGCATGACCGAGCACGGTACACACAGTTGGGTACTGAAAGGATTTTCACCAGCTGACGCTTAAGTTTACTTAAGGTAGAAAATGTACTTTCGATTGAGGTCATGTAAGTCATGAATTGTTGTCTAAGCTATAAATTTTCGAGTCAGCAAGCGCCACTCTCTATTTATTCGCACCAAAGCGGCCATCATGAGCTTTTCTATTTCTCATTTACAGAAATGACAATTCTCTCCTTTTTTCTTTGACCGTCTTTACGCCCAACTTGAGCAGATTCAGCTTAGACGTGGCAGATGGCTCCGACACTGGCGCCATTCGCTTTGATGACTCTGTCATCTGTTGTCAAAGATGCTCTAACATGTCAGCCTGTTAAGCCTGTACAGTAAATCGTGAGGCAACTGATCATAACACTACATTCTAAACAAAGGTGAAAAGTCTGATAACAAGTGCTACCAGGTGCAGTGGGGTTGTTTTAGCGTTTGCGTTTTAGGAAGTGTCAATTTAAAATTTTAAGATTTGTCCATGATTAGAAAATTCGCGGATCACTTATCTGCTTTACTCCAAGGAATACTAATAGTCTCGTTACAAAGATTGATTTTCGGAAAAGGTTGGGGTGACGCCCTCCTTCCAAGCGCGGGGGCTAAATGCTCGCGCGCTTCGGGCAGGTGCTCTCGGGCATCTGCAGGTCTCTAACGAGCCTCACCCTCGACGCGACGGTCTCCAGCACCAGACCAAACCCCCTTCCACGCCCTTAACCGCGCCAACCGCATCCGGATTGGCTCCTTTAATGTGAATTCTCTAGGTTCGAAGCGCAAGAAGCACGAAACACTCTCCGAAGATCTCCGGCGCTACCGCGTCGATGTCCTTGGCCTCCGAGAAACCAAGATCTACGATAGAGGTGAGCACCGCATTGATGACTTCCTTCTAACCCTGAAAAAAAAAAAAACGAAGCCAAGATCGAAGTCACCGAAATCCGCCGCCAACACTAATATGCATTTAGCAGTGGTCTTTGGACCTTGTACTCTTTTTGTCAACTCCCCGAAACCGAGTACTGTCGTTTTATTGAAATTAGGACAATGAATGAATTGTGCCATAATATATGGTGTTGCAACACCCGATGGGTTCTTAAAATTCCTTCATAGTCGACCCAACAAATGTGAGCATTCAAAATGCGTGTAACATATTAAACCGAGAAAAGTATTTATCTACACCGCAAATTTGACATGGACTTCATATATACTAAAATACAAATGTTCTTTTGGATATTTTGACCCGGGAAACGACATTATGTATGACCGGTTCCACGTCTGGTAGTTCACCATCCTTAGCTGGGTAAACATTGGCAAGCCAACTTTTAAGCAAAGATCTTGAATTGTATAAGGCTCGAAACACCTTCTAATAAGAACAATAAGAAAAAGCTCAGGAGTAATTATCGCTCTGCCAGCTTTAGCAAAGCTAGCCTGGTCATTCAACTTTGATCAAGTAGCAACTCTTTCATGCTGAACGCGCGCTCAAGACGACGATATCAAATGATACTGAACGCTCTAACGAGACTGAGGGTAACAGTTTTTACGTTTATTACCACTGGACTAACTACTCCCCCAAACCCTGTTATTGACAAAGACCTACGCCTTACAAGATAGGTCTCGAGAAAAGCGACAAGGAGCCTCACAACTGTTTTGTCGAGCACATACCCTTTGTAAATCGATGCGGCTGATTAAAAATGAGGTATATTTAGCAGCCGGGCACATAATACTTAAGATGTTAGACATTACTAGGGACTCTCAGACACTAAGGAGGAGTGCAAAAGTATTTACACGACTTTTTGGCGAACGACATTTCGCAGAGTTAAGCTTTTAAGAACAAACTTATGCAATGTATTGCAGGAATTATCGACTTATTTGTAATAAACAACTAAATTGGCTATTGCATTAATGGCGTGAGCAATATCCCGTCTAAGCTGACCTTAGAAGCATCAAATGAGCATTAATACCGTCTTGAGCTCCGAGAGCCATCAATCGTTGATGGCTTCGTTTAAGCGGCAAGCCACTATTTAAATAAAAAAACATGAGTGTTTGTATGGCTCGAAGTAATCCCACCAAGACTTAAATCACTATTAATGAGTGGATTCATTAATCGACAGAAACTTGCTAGTCGACCTGGTCATTTAACGAAGGCCAAACAGGCAAGCAAAACGGCTGTCTCTGCATTAAAGACTGCTCAATTAGCGACTACGTAGTGCATATTTTACCAATAAAATGCCCAAGCTCAGGAGGTGCTGGTAGAATCTACTACCGTCCTGTGAAATGCATGTCGAATATGTTTTTCCCAAAAGTATTAAGACACTGCCGTCTTCGGGCATCGGAAAGAATAGAGGGAGCGAAGCCAAACACTCATACAACTCTTCGTATGTATCTGCAATAAACTTATAATAAGAATAACGTTGATGTTAGACCGACTTTATATGCCGCGGGTAAAAACGCCATTGAGCTTTAAGACCTTTCGTCCTTCGCACCTACTCTCGCGCAACAGGGTAAGCCCCCATTGGGTTCTAGGTGTACTCAGCCAAGCCTTTGAGTCTACCAAAGTCAACTGATCTCTTCTGAATTACTATAGTTTGGATGGAAGACATGCATTGTTCGAGCTTAGTGTTGACCTTATTTTTTACTTGTAACTTAGTTAAAATATACTTGAGATATGTATCGAAGCGTTTTCTAGCGGCATGTTGCTAAGCGCATGCAAACTTGTACAAGAAGCCCTCGATACATAGAGGAACTTGGGGGGAAGGCATTGACGAAGAACCTAATACTGTATATGTGAGAAGTTTAATGTGTAATTGACACACATTTTAATTTCTCAATTGAAGCAAATTATGTATTTTGTGAGTAAAACGTAATTTTGTTACTACCCTCAGCACTATTTGTCCGAAACTGGCCGAGCCAGCCGGTAACAGAAATAACAGCTGGTGTGCGCACTACCTTTGAGCAAAGAGAAACTGAATTTGATGTGCCGTATTCGAAGCGAGAAAAGTTGCAGTAAAAGCCATGCACCGTCGTGGGAGTCTATCTGATTCTCTTCTTTGATACGCATATTAATTTAACTGTATTTAAATTGACGATAGAAGCGCAAGAACGAATTGTTGGTGAGAGTAATTTGGAAAAAGTTCGATTTTTTTTCTCGGATTGAGGCCACGGGGGAGATTTTCAAACTCGTCATAGATAGCAACTCGATATAATGCTTCAGTATTAGATTCCTACGCAAAAAAGGTTATATCAGAAGCAGTTCCGATTTGACACGCTGTCAACGACTAAAGAAGAGTACAACAATAGCTATTGTGCCTCGACGTATTTTTTGAGCGCAACTTATCTGCCCTCTAAACTTTTATCTTTAATAAATGTTTGGCGACACCGCCAACAAATTGGCCGTGGGCACCTTTACTGTGGTAGGCTCCCTTCCGCGTGCGTGCTAGAACTTTTGGCAACTGAAAGGTCAAATATAAGCGCATTGCAATTTGTTGATATAATTTGGGTTATTATTTTGTTAGAGTAAAAACACAGATGAACACAAAAGCGTTATTTTATGGGACGAACTTCCTCTGGAAGCCATCCTGTTGATTAATTTTTGCATCACAATACCTTTGGTTTTTAGTAAGGCCATACACCCACTGCCAAAAAAATGAAGGACACTAGTGTGTCAGTCATACTAACACGATAGCCCCCGACCACAAGCCTGTCGGGATAGTCTTGTCTACTTTGAGGATATAAGAAAAGCTGCAGCAGACTAAAATGCGAATGGTATGCCAAACAGCTACTGTGGCTTTGTTAAACAATTGAGCAAAGCGACTCATCTGTCAGCTTTGCTCGACATTGTCGGCGGTTACGCAGTAGTCGTGCTGTTTCTCAATTGTGTTCAACAAAAGTTTAGACTCCGACAGTCAAATATCTCAGAACGATACCCTCGCTTGATGGGCTCCAATTGAGGTTCTTTTGTGCTCGGCACGAGTCAAGACATAATCACTTCAGATAATTCACATTTTAATTGTCAGACTGAGTGAGCTATTTGCATTGTCTCCACGATGTGCACAAAGTGTGCTCAAATAAATAATCAATTGACATTTCACATCATCCTTCCGCACGTAAGACTTGCATTGAATAATGTTTTCGCACCGCTGTACGTAAATCGACTCGCTAATTCTCGCATTGCCTTCCCGTTTATAAGTCGTGCTTTAAGGCGTGATAGAAAAGGCATAGGCGAGCAGCTCGTTTCAGTCATACTAACGCAAGGCGTAAATAGCTCAATACTTTGGGACTGAACGACTTAGTGTCTGAAGGCACGTACGAAACATAACAAGCCATCTCACGCATACACGATACAAATTTGATCCGACAGAGACGAGGTCACTCCTGTGATATGAGTTGGTTGACAGTCCATTAGTATTAATCTTGTGTTTGGCCTGTCCAGGGACTCGACAGGCAACACTTATATCGTTGGTCTTTGTTGAACAATCGAGCAATATGGCTGATTGAATTGTTGCGCTGGATCTGTCGACGATGTCGAAATAGCAGCATTTTAAACGTTCTTTTAGAAACTAGTTTTCCCAATGCGAGACCGTCCTTGTATGAGTATTAAGGATCTTGGCACCAGATTGGATATGCCAACAGTGCACTATCCGCTGGTTGGTAGTTAGGCTAAAAAAAAGGAATTGCAAGTCAAAACGATGGCCTTCCATGTGTGTGCGGAAGTTGAACGCAAAAGTGTTGGCATCGAGTCATACGAAGTTCAGTAGCGGAAGGCTGACCCAGCAGATGTACTAGAGTTTAATACTGGAAACGAAGTACCAAATCCTCCATCTTGAGAGGTACGAGCCGAGAAACTTTCTCGCAGAGCGACGCGACTATGCGCTGGAAGCTCGTGATCGGGTCAAACGAGATCTGGACATCATGAGCTTGAGGTGCCCAGTGCATATCCTGGTGACGATCATCAATGTGGTCGGCATTATTGTTCGCCAGCTTCAGGGTTGCGTCTACAAAAGCTAATTCTTGAGCGGCATCATGATGAAAACAACTTAGTGTTCCACATTGAAGTATCACTTCTCTTAGGTTTCTAGATGCAAAAGGAGAAGCACCACTACAATGTGGAGTGCCTTCTCGCGCGACGCCGTCGCCAGGATCGAATTCATTTCTCTGTAAAATTATAGAGATGCGTTCTCTTCGAGCACACACTGGACCTATTCAGCGCGATTTCTCGGCACTGTAGACGCCTTTCATCAAGATGGTAGGCGCCATTGATAATGATACACTTTATGTTTACATATTTAATACTGCTGAGCCCACGGGCAGATATCATCTCGAGCTCTTAAACGACAGAACTCACGGGATGAGGATGTTGCGGACAATGGTTGTGTAGCTACATGACAAGCTTCTAGCTAAACAAATTCGCTTCCAAATTCATTGCTGTGTTTACACACGACTTTCATCATCTATGGAGGCATCAGTATCACTCCCACGGTTTGTATAGAACACTCCGCTCTTTTGAGGTACTAAACAAGTGCGGTTGTTTACTCAAGTAGGTTCTTGCGGAGCTAGAAGTGCTACGAGGGCCCCGCACTGAGCACTCGTCGAGGAAAGCATCCCAATGCCGTAGACAACGATGGAAGCTGATGTAGCCTCTCAGAAAATTTATAGTCGGTTCATCAAACCCGAACTTATGGCTCGCGAGTAGTAAGATCAAGCGACACACCAATTGTGATTGCATCTTGTGTTTTTACACTACACCGAGGCTTTTGGTAATGAGCTTTGGCTTACCAGGCAAATGTGTAAATACATTATATACCAACGTATATATGTCAGCTCGCGAGCCTGCAGCTAGAAGCTAATATAAACCACTAAATTGTACATTTCGCACGCAAAGCACATCTAACGTGTGCGCACGCGTATTCGCAGGCAATCATCGTTCTCACTGCACATCCAACGCCCTGAAAAGCCGAGATTGTCGTGTCGTACACGGTCTAAAGGCTTAGGTCTTGCTCATATATAAACAAGTGATGATGCGCGTTGCACGAGTGCTCTCTATGGGCGACTGGTTACTACCTACCGGTATAGCGCAAATTTGCCAGCTACGCATTTGGTATTCGGATTGTGGGAGCTTGTCGATAAAAATGCTGCCTGTTTAAGACCTCTTATGTACTCTAGGTGCAATCAAAAAGGTAAATTAATGGTATTTGACCTAAGTTTTGGAATAAGCTGCTGAGAATATTCGTTTTGCTATTAGAAGCAACTTGTGTACCACAACGGTCGTGTCTGTAAGACTAAAAGCTGAAAAGGAAAGTTTGAAGTGCAAGAACTCAAGGAGTACAAGGCGTAATGGGGGAGAGTTTTACAAAGTTGCGCACACCTTCAAACTAGTTGTTATGATAAGACCCGTGATACACTTTGAGGAACATTACTTAGTACTGATGGATTTAAAAGAAGCATCTCATCGTGCAATGATCAAACACAAATGTATTTACTTTGCTGAGTATTGACTGCGTGATAGAGATTTTAAAGATCCAAACATATTGGAGGTATAAAATTTACATTCGGTCTTGGAATTTAGACTATTGCTAGCTTTTGGAGTCGGGCGGATAGCAATCCGCCGCTCTTAATGGTGTTAGAAACCGAGCTAAGATTACAAGCTTGACCTCTTGCTTCTACCAAGAAAATGCGAAGGCCCTTTCCATCATTAGCTAAAAAAATTACCCCACTGACACATTTCGTATGTGCGCACATATGCGCAGACCAAGTTTTACAGCTTAAACCACTAATGATGAGTGCTAGCCAAGCCTAACGACTTTATTCAATCAATATGATCATTAAGCGATGTATCAGGGCCTTAAAGAAAATAAATCAGGCCAAGCAGATACCCCAAGAAGCGATGGGTTGTTGCTGTAATATGACAACTCGGCTTGCATCGAGAGCCCATGTAGGCTCTTCGCTGCGCCGACTGGCTCCATCCATACTGGGTCGTGTGCTCTACCTATCGAGTTAAATGCTTGCTCATCGCTACTCGCATTTTCAATTTGCACACACACGACATATAAGGTGTCGTTGGGCTGTTCTCAGTTGGCGTGGAAAGAATTCTTACCCGTTCCTTCAAATGTCAAAGTCCATGCTGGTTTTTCCTTCAGCGCACTTCTTTTTCGACAACTTTTCTGAGCAGCGTGGCTATCGACTTGGAATCGAGATACGGCTACTTGTGAAATCGTTCGACGTCTCTACTAGTACGTCAGATCCATTAAGCATGCTTGCACTTTCTAGATGTTTACTTTGCGCGATGTAGGCATCCATCGACTTCACATCACTTTGTAGTGAGCCACCTGAAGGTAGCGACACTTGTTCATTCTCAGCCTTGCTAAATAGCTGCGCAAGTGCGTATGATTCATCTATCTAGGATTGACTGGGCTGCAGAAAAGAAATTATAGCTAGAAAAAGAATCCAACATAGCATTGGTGCGCATTAGCACAGACAAATTAAATCCAGACGGTTTTTGACCATCTCAAACATTAAAGAAAGGCCATGGAAAATGCGGCTTCGCAAACCTGCTTGTAAAAAAAGTCGGCGAATTTGCATTGAAAAACGCTTCGACAGTTTTGTAATTGATCTCGAGATTGAAAAGGTATTTGTGAACAAACGATACAATCTGTACACGCCGATTGTAACGGTGACCGTGATATATTTTAAATAGGTGGACGCCGCGAAGGCGTTGGTGTTCTTTGCGGAAAGCATCACAAAAAGCTAGAGAGAGGCTAAGTTTGAGGAGTTACCGCGGTAATGATGAATGATAAACTGCTGCATGACGCGCTATCTGATCACGTGTCGAGCTACTTCAAAATGCGACGCAGGGCAATGTTTTCGCGCAGGGCTTGTATAATCGAATGCATATTGTGATGAAGGCAGCACCTCTGTGCTCGAAAGATTTTTCTAACGATCGATCACTTACCTAGCTGACGATCATCGTATCATTGCAACGACTACTTAGCTGCAAGCAATCAATCGCGTGTTTTCGCTACATATTCGACTGAAGACACCAACTTTTGGATGAAGCGAAAGCGCCTCATATACATATCACTACAGCCGCCACCCAACCACCACAACATGTTTAAGGCGTGAGTGAAGTGATAAATCCACTTCGACTCGATTACGGAGCTCGTGCGCGGGTATAAGGAACATAGCATGTCTTGTTTTGTGCCCATGTCGGTTGTATCAACACTAACTAAGTTTGACCATTGAATTTAGAGACTAGCCAGTCGAACAGATTCTACTGCACCATATGTGTTCCAATACACTTCTGAGGCTGATGAACCCTAAGGCAGAAAAGTATTGCATAGAGCAGCAACGTGATATACGATAAAACAGTCAATATTTTTACGATCAGGAGGCGCTCCGCAAAACTGAAGGGTACTATCCGAGAACCTTGTCGGTGCTTAAGACTCAAAAGAATCTGACGCCTTGGATAGAACAATGGCACAAGATGTCTTCAGTCGCTGCTAAAGCTGACTCAGAAACACAACTCGCCTAAAACGCTGTATTGCAACTGAACTAAGCACACGCGGCTTCTACACTTTGACATTTCGATACTGACATGGCTGTGGAAATGTTTCACCTGTCGGTGCGAGGAAGATATTAAGCATGTCACTGTCTTTATATGCAATGTACAAGCCTGTCCATTGCATATAAAGACAGTAGCACAAAAAAAGCAATTGCTTTTTTTGACATCCAGCCGATGTGTTGAAAATGTGCTGGATCGTATGTTGCCGTTTGAACCGCGACTCAATTGTTCGGCGTATGGCATGCGCTACAATTTGAGCCGCTCTGATTATCTCAAGCAGAGTAGCTCGAGTTGCAGCGTAATTTTTGAATTGATTGTCATGTCGGACATCCTTGATTCGTGGCACACCCACTGAGCGTGTAAGATCTTGTCTTTTAATCGGCTCCAGGTCTGATGGACGTAAGTGATACCGGTATAAGCAATATCTGCTACTTTATCTGGGGACGAGAAATTGGCACTACCCGTAGACGGCCAAATTTGCAATTCTCCCTGGTGCTAAATCACTGCGGCGATAGAGGACTCGCAGCTGCCGCTGGATCGCTCGGCCAAGGATGCGCACGATGCGTGGTTAAGGTTGGAGGGACACTTTGAGAAGAGGATCCTGGCGAATAAGCTCTTCCTTCGTCGCAGGTTCTTCACGACGATGATGGAGAATGGCGACGGTGTGCTCGAGCACATCAACGAGCTCTTATCTTAAGGTCAAGCTCTACGAGCTATTTCTTCAATCAAGAGATCAGAAAGTACAGGCCCAGATAGCGTTGGTGGTAGCGTCTATAAGCTAGTGAAAACTATTTTTTTTACCGACATCGGTGAAGCAGTACATATTATTGGCGTAAGTTCTGAAGGAGCCTACGAAAGGACTTCGTGTATTTATGCACGCGTTAAGAACTTAGCACAAGCTTTCTGGTGCTAAGGGTATGGG
Source organism: Plasmopara viticola (assembly GCA_001695595.3). Classification (NCBI taxonomy): domain Eukaryota; phylum Oomycota; class Peronosporomycetes; order Peronosporales; family Peronosporaceae; genus Plasmopara; species Plasmopara viticola. Next base: position 74,058 of record MBPM02000125.1, on the reverse strand, counting down.
AATTTACATCAAGTCATTATCAGTCAGTCTCTTTTGGTTGATGGATAACGATTGCCGTCAACCAAAATAGGCTGGCCGATGCGCAAAAGAGCGCACCGAAAGTAAGTCTGTTTTGGTTCTGCTGACCAATGAAACATTTATCGACTCCTTTAAAAGTAATGACAATAAGTCAGTTCTTGTCCTCATTACGGATAAGTTTGCCTTAATTTTGGTATACCATGGCTAGACAAGCGTGGTTGCTAGATCGATTGGCGGGGCAAGGCCATCGATGACAGCCACCCAAATTTGCGCAACAGGGCTTACTAAGTCGTTTTTATTCCTGTTGTGTTTACGCCATTCTTGATCGAAAGGCTGGGAAAGTGAAGGCCCTGGATTAATATATGAAATATCAAAGGCAGTCGTATATCTTTGAAAGGACGTGACGACATCTTAAAAAATTTCCTTAGCGGTAGTCAGGTTTTGCTAGCACTACGCCGATGGCCGTAATTAGTGCGGACCACACTATTTCTCAACCTCCCATTTTAAGGTCGCTCACAGGTATTGGTGTGGACCACACTATTACTGAATCCGCACTAATCATGGGCTTGAAGAAATAGTATGGACCGCACTAATTCCGAATACGGAGAATTAGCGCGGATTTATAGTAACCGAAACAGCGCATTATGTACCGAATGTGTTGGTTACACGATTCAAAGCCCAGGGTCTGGAACGGGAGTGCCATCGTAGTGGATGCGATATTTGCCAATAATTCGTTGCAGTTGCGGCGTCAATTGCGATTCGTGCCATCGACCACCGACATCAAGTGCCATGCCACAACGTATCATGGCCTCACGAGCGTATGTCAAGCCGCAACTGTCGCGCATCGATTTCCCCGGTTCTTCAGCTTTCCAGACCACGACCCGTTCATACGCGCGGTGTCTGACAGTCGCCGTTTTTGATCATGCGCATCTTCTCGGCCTCCCACAATCGGGTCCATTCGTCCTTGATTTTTGAAATGACGAAAGAGTCAGCAGGCTGAACAAGATCGGTCGCGCAGGGTGGAAAGTAGCGTAGTTCAGTGTTGGTCTTCAAAAGAACATCGCGTTATTCTGGACTGGCGTTGTGGCCGCCACAGTTGTCCACATACATGACAGTCCTTCGGCCAGCACTATCTCCCTTGAATTCGCGTGGCTCGCCAAACCATTGAGGAAATACCTATAATTATGTGGAATGAAATTAATAGAGAGTACTATGGTGCATGATGTATGAGACATCAACCTTTTTATCATTCCAGCCTTTAGGCCCAGAGCGGTACGAAACACCAGGGACATCGTCTTGAAGACCATTTATAGGGTATGATCGGTTTGGATTCTGGAAGATCATAATGGGTGCACCGGATCGCGGACGAGAGCCGCCCGTTATGTAGATCATCATGGTCACCCCGATACCACCCGACACAACATCGGCATATTTGACCTCAGTATCACCACGAAAACCAAGTGTACGGCCGTTGTCGCAGTTGGTTACGAAATGAGTTTCGTTCATGTTGCAAAGCAGGTTCTCGCTCAGGTCGCCTGATTCGAAGCCCCGACGTAACTCGCTCATATGGTACGCAACCGTTTTCGCGATATCATCCTGCTTCGCGGCGCTGACCAGCAGCTTTCCGGTCTGTGTACGATGGACTATGTCATGCACTTCCTATCACAGCAAACAATTTTATTCAGTAACCGTCATGTAGGTACAAATGTAATAATACAACATACCATGAACTGCTGAACTCATCGTGTCTTGATTTTGTCGACGATAGGTTTGTTGTCGACTGGATCAATGAAGTTGGAATCGTATACTGGCGCATCGTTCATGACAGTACGAGCAAGCTGACCGATTAAAGCTGGAGAGAATCTGACCTTAGCGGCCTTGAGCCGCATAAAGTCGGACAACAACTCGACGTATAGGTAGGACACCCATTTAGGTCGGCTTCGTCCTCCGCCAGCAACAGCCTTGAGATTGACCCTCTTTCGCACTGATGGCACGACTGCTGATATCGACTTTGGATTCGAACCGCCATATTCACTAATTTTACCGCGCATCTTCCACCACCTTGTGGCTTTGGTATGATTGGCCTGAACTTAGTGTCAATGCCAATATCATTGTTTCAAGGAGACAACTCGACATACCTGTAGTTTTGGCGGAACTCTGAGGGAAACTTGGCGATCGTTCGTAGGACTAAGCCTTGTTCACCTTTCTGGTCTGCATCGGTAATCATCCAATTAATTGCAGTGCCCCGCAACGATATCGATACGACCTGTTGAATCTTGCGCTTGCGCTTGTTGGCGATCTGATCATCCTGCACGTGATTCTCATCTTCTTCCTCCGTTTCAACATCTTCGTTATACCAAGTTCTCGTCATTGTCATCGACTGCTGGGACATTAGCGCCGGCAGCACGTGCGAAAGCAGCGATAATCGGCGATGGCGAGCTGAGCGCTTCGACACTGGTTAAAACCACCATAATTCCAGTCCAGACCAGTCGGTTTACTGTACTGTAGTCGTCTAGGATTCTGTAAAGTCCGCGCGAAGTCCGCACTATTTCTCGACCTCCCAAGTCGTCAAATTCACGGTACATATATTAGTGTGGACCGCACTAATTATCAATCCACACTAATTCTCAATCCGCACTAATTGCGGTCATCAGTGTAGTGAGGCTCTTAACTAACATAGTATTACGGTTGGGTGATTACAAATTCCAGCAAAAGAACAGGCACAAACGGTTTAAGAAACATCGTGGAATCACAGGTGGATAACGGTAAGAGCAAGAGAGAATGAAAATGCGATACAAAATCGATTTAGGTATTGCAAATCATTCATAGTTGTTAAAAAGAGCATATTCAAGGGAAGGACAGACAACACAATGATATGTCATAGCAAGTATTACTAAGTTTCAGAAACTGCCGGGTTGTCAAATCTGAACTATCGAATGCTTGCGTAAATGTCTAAGAATATTGATAACACTCATTTAAATTATTCGAAAAAGGCTGGGGTGACGCCCTCCTTCCAAGCGCGGGGGCTAAATGCTCGCGCGCTTCGGACAGGTGCTCTCGGGCATCTGCAGGTCTATAACGAGTCTCACCCTCGACGCGACGGTCTCCAGCACCACGGCGCCACTTGGGCTCTTACCAAGTCAGAGCTAAACAAAATAATGGAAGACCCTCACGACCTCGGTGCTGGCTGCACTGCCCGCCGAACGACCCGACGTATGCGGACACCACTCTATGCCGTGGACTAGCCAGACTGAGCCTAGCACGTGCATAACTTGGCAACGCGATAACGTAATACATTACTCATTTAAATGTAATGAAACTCTAAGTAGGGGAAGGTGTTTCGGGTTGTTACAGAACGTCGAGCTCTTGTATTAAAAGCTGAGCTTCCTGCTAAGATAATGGTGGCTTTTGTTGCACGACCAGTATTTCATACTGGTTCGCATGCTTCAGATTTCTCAATTCACATAAATCAGAGGTCATTAAGAGGGCCCATATATTCCACAGCGTATGGCTACTGAGCGTTTGACTAGGAAAGTTTCGTATACATCAAACCTAGGAATTAATGGCTGACGCTCGATCCATCAAGTTTGAAGCAGTCATACAGATTGATGTGAACTTTTTGTCCGGCGGTGGTTAAGCATATATGTCTGGCTGAACAAGAGCCCATTTAGATTGTGGCGTACTTTATCATGACATTCAATCTCATCTTTTGCATGGCTGGCCAAGGCTGGCAGGGTGTTTTATACCTTTGAAATGCCCATTGCCGCCAAGTAAAAGAAGAGCCCATGTGCGTACTGTTGCTTGTTTTGTTTAAAAAGACGTTATCGCGTGTATGGATGCTGAACTTGTCTTCATGGCAATCACAGACAACACGCTAAGTTGTATAAGTTGATAGTACATTATTTGTGAAGACCACTACAAGAAAACGATCCCTTTCTGTTCAATTATGAGTTGCACGCAACATCAGTGGACGTATCCGCCATTCCTCAAGCTCGAATACGTTGTCTAATGATTTGCGAAGGAAGATCGTAAAATTATACTGTATAATGTCAACATTTTTTAGACGACCAAATAATGTAGTAGAAGCTATACAATCTTTTCTTTTGTTTCCATGAATATAAAAAAGCGTTTTTAGTGACAATTGACACTACCTTTATACTGTATTTATTCTATCGCTGCGTCCTTCTCATCGGGCCTTATCTGAAACGTCAAGTTCATCAAAATCGTCCTCGTAATCCGTTTCCTCGCCACTACTTCTCTTTATAGATTTGACTTGTATTATAGTTTGAGAATCTTTCACATGATCAGCAATACGATGGTCGAATTGGGAAATTAAACCTTGCGGTATGACTACGTGATTTGGCAAAGCTCTAATGAGATTTTTCGCCATTTCAATCCACTCAGACAATTTGACAATCAATGCACCGCTTCCTTCTACAGCATCCACCGCACCTGCACATAGTACGGATTAGACAGTGATATTAAAAAAGAACAGTTTGAGCAGATACCGGTTGCAGAAGCATACAGCTTGGCAATTTCAGCTCTAAGCTTATCCTCCTTAGGCTTTACAGGAGGTGAAAAGTCAACATCTCCATCTTTGGCACCAGTTATCTTCATCAAAGCTTGATAGCGTTCCAACTGCTCTTGCAACTCACTCAGCTCATCCTCTTTCAAGTTCATTCGGTCCGTCACCCAGACTAACATTTCAAAGGTCACAAAAGGTAGCTAGAGCACAGAGCGACGACAATCAACAACAAGCAACTCTTTACCGTAGCCGTCACGAATGCGCTCGATTTCCTGATCCTTTTCATTCGCTTCGGCAAAAAGTTGCTCTTCCTTCTGCCGAGCCGAGTCTCGCTCATCCGTGACAACTTGTAGCTGAAGCTGCAACTCTTCTTCGATCTCTTCACATTCCTTAACCCTTTGTAAGGACTCAAGTAAAGCTTGTTCTGCTCTCTGTGCCTTCTCGTTGCTTTCGGTGATTTCCTTTTCCAAACTACGAACCTTTGCCCCCATCTTTTCCATTTCAGCCAGCCGCCGAAGGTCATTTGTCTGAGCCTCCAACAGAAGCCTCTGATTCTCCCGTCCTACTGCATCCAATTCAGCAGTGTCACTGCTGTCACTGGCATCAGCACCACCAGCGCCACCAGTGTGAGACTGGCTCTGATATTTGATTTCCGCTGCTTCAGCTCGTTGCCTCCACTTATCGAGCTCAGCTCCTGTTGCTGCACATTGAGCTTCAAGTCGGACAGCAGCCTGCTTTAAAACATTTTCAGATGCTAGTGCGCGTCCGAGATCCTGTTTTAAACGATCACGCTCATTCTGCGAGTCGCTAAGGGCGGCCTCGCTGACCGCTGTGTGAGCCTTCAGCTTTGCGTCGGCTTCAGCCTCACTTTCAAAAAGTGCAGCACGTGTCTGCTGCAAAAGAGCATATTGTTGCTTTCCAAAAGCTTCTTGATCTTTATACTGTAACTCAGCTGCGGCCACTGCGCGATGTTGTTCATCAAGCTGCACACGTAAAGACATTAGCTCTCCGGTAAGTTCGGCGAAGTGAGACTGCCCTTCCTGCTGACTGATATCTTTCTCGTGTTTTTCGTCGGTCAACTGAGCGCGCAAGTTGCTTGCTAACACCTCAAGTTGCTGCTTGGTCTGTTGCAAGGCCTCATGAGCACGCCTCTGCTCTCCAATTTGCATCAACAGCGTCTGTAATTGATGTTCTTTCTCACTCAATTGCGTTTGCAAGGTATCCCCGCGACGCTTAGCCTCTTCTACCTGAGTGATGAACTGCGCCAGCTCAGTTTGAAGTGCATCCCCGCGCGTTTTCTCTTGATCAACGCGCTTGTTTGCGGTCTTCAACTGGGAACTAAGGTTTGCGCATTGCTCTTGCATCTCGCGCTCTTCTTTTTCCCAGGCAGCACTCGCCAATTTCAACTTAGCCAGCTCTTCGCCATAGCTCGTTAGCTGCGCGTGCTTTTCGCTCTCTGCAACCTTTGCTCGGTCATACGATGCTCGAGCTTCCTGTAGTACCAGCACAGACGTATGTCGAAGCTGGTTAACCAGTGCGCGAGCTTTCAACGCCATTGCCTCAATTTTTTCTGCCAGCGAATTACTCTCGTGTGCCTGACGTCCAAAAACTTCGCATTGCAACGCTGCACGGTGGTGCCATTGGATACATGTAAGTTGTAAAAATCGACCAGCTCTGCTTCCTTCCGCCTTAGCCTTGTCTACTGCTAAAGGTATGGAAATAACTTCTTTAGCGTCAGTGTTAGCATCAAATTCGCCCAAGACGCGCCAGTCGTCAGCGCTACCCGTAAAGCTTGAGGCAATGCGAAGACGAGTAACCCAACCGTCTTCAGGAGCATTTGACGATTTTTTGCATTCCCTTTCAACCTCACACACTGCATCATTGTTGTCAAGCACGGCTTGGTCTTTATTCTCTGCGTTCGCGTTTTGTATCACATGATCCAACGCTGCCAATGCGAGGTATCCTAAAAAGGCAACAGTACCTACAGGCTCTTTGCCTGCTAGAATGTTAGACGTGGTGGCAGCGATAGTCACGCTAGACACCATCTCATCGATTTGCTCTTGGCGCCGATACCAAGCCTGAACATAATTTAAAAGCGCTGACAAATACTCTGCTCGTTCACTCTTGGTGGGTAGCTGTGCGTAATCGCGCTGCGTCGTTGTAATTGCGTCACATGCAAAGCCTGTATTTCGCATGACAGCCGATACCACATCGTGTAAAAATCGCACCGGTGGTCGCGCAAATAGCTTAGCAGGAATAACATCGGTCTTCAGCAAGTCTTGCCACGACATGACATGACTTAATAACTCATAAGTCACATCATTCGAGCCTGTCACTTCATCAACTTTGCAACGAGCCCGTGCCGCCTGAAGATCGGTCACGCTTGCCAATACAAAAGTCGAAGTTGGCAATGAAATCGAGGGCTTCGCCTGACTTGCAACTTGTCTGTTTGCCGATGGGCCATCACTTCCTTTAAACCGAATCATTCCACCTCGCACAGACACTGAGTCAAAAACACGGGGAAACTCAAAATCAATCACAAGCGATGGCGTCGCATCTTGCGTGTCAGCACACCAGCACTCAGATCCATTTAGTCGAACAAACTTGGCATCTCGGACGTTTGACGAAGCTGAAAAGCACTCGTCAGTTAGCAGCCGCGATTCTAGTCCGAGTGCCGTAACTTCTCCATCCCCGACAAATTCTGTGATATTGCACTCCTCAATCTTAGCATCCCTCACGTCTTCCCAAGCCTTCGACACGGCTAAAAGTTTAGTTTTGGCGTCGTCCCAGCGTACATGTTGGTGCGCAGATTCGAGGTCTTTAACACTGTTTCCTTGTGACGAAGCATTGTGTTGGTCCGCAAAACAAGCAAACTTTTGAATGACTAAAGAGTAATCGAAGAATCGTAGGCGATCGCGCTGTACAGATTGAATAAAAGCGGTCCGCTGGATGCGCACTAGAGCCAAAGTGATGGCTAGACCACGCTCACGCTCTTCAAGTAGCTGTTCCTCTTCCTTTGCAGCCTTTGAAGCTTGTGCTGCGATTGATGTCGTCGTTCCAGCAAGAGCGGCTATCTTGGCACTTTGATCGGCTTTCAGCTGCGCACGGCGTGTCTTCACATGCAACAATTCACTAGTCATTGTGTTGATCAAGGCACTACGGTCACTGACAAGTCGATTTTCTAACGTAAGCAGCTTTTCACTTTCGTCGCCAATATTTTGCAGTTTGCTATTCATTTGACTAACAGTCATGTGTGCACCTGACGCAGCGGCCGAGTCTTCTCTGCGATGACTATTTGACTTCTCAGTAGCATTTGTGGCATCTGAAGCTAGACCGCAACGTCGTGCCCACAACTCAACGTCTTTTTGAAAAGAATCTCGAAACACCTGAACTAGAGTGCGCAGATCTTTTGCTTCACCTTCCATTACTTTCATTTTCTGAGCAGTCTCGAGCCACTGCACTGCCACCACATCTTCTCCAGCGCCAGCCACAGCACAATTGGTGCCATCTAGATCACATAAAGCACGCAACATAAGCTCGAGGTCACCCTTATCGTCTAGTAATCGCCACTTTTTAATACGTTCATCTTGAATGCGCTGATCAGCCTGCGCGCGCTCTCGTGCAAGTTTCTTACGCTCCATTTCGTGTTGTTTCGAAAGCTTCGCTTTGTCCTCCCACGTTTGAAGCCTCACACGGTCCATTTCTTGTATCTGTTTTTCATACTTCGTGACAATGTCATCCTTTTCCTTGGGGTCAAGACCAAGCGTAGCTCCCATTTGTTCTTGAAGCTTTTGCTTAAGCGCTGCAATTTCCTCATTAAGCTGCGAAATTTGCGACGATGCCTCGTTTTTCTTGGCGTTCACTTTAATACTCTTGGCGCGACTAGCGTACCTGAGCGTACTAAGCGTCTCTGCAAAGTTAATACTGGCAGGCGAGAGCGTTGCAAGCATGGAGCAGAGACTATTGCCACCAAGAGATTCCTGCAGCACGCGCGTCAGCTTTGAGTTACGGTACGGAATAAAAACCTTCTTGCTGGCCCGGGAGGCCTCCACAAGAGCGTTTATGACGTTGCCTAATGCACTGAGCGACTTGTTAATGTTAGCTCCTTCGCGAAGCCGATCACCGTGTGCCCCTGTCGATGCAGCGCGCTCCGAGCCAGCAAGATCGACAAGATTTATCTTGGCAAAAACGCTCTTTGTCTCATCTTCGGCATCCTTCTGATGAATCTTAATCGTAAATATCGAGTGCGACCGAGAGCTCTCAGCATTCATTTGCGTGTATCCCACTGTTCGTGATTGTGCTCCTAGCGCCATGAGCTCTACAATCTCTTCTCGCGTTTCCACAACTCGCTCCTGGAGATCCTTTACATATATTCCTAGAACTGAGTGCTCCTTAATTTCCAAGCCTCCTTTCGCCTTCTTACCATTTCCGTTTGAATCGAGCAAGTCGTAAATAATTTCATTATAGATTTCAAAATACGAACACTCCACGAGAAAGCGCTTGTTTGGGTTTTCGACCCGTTCTTTAACAACGCGATCAAAAATGGCACGATTTACGCGAGGAATGAGGCCTTCCAGAGTCTCGGGTCCTCCAGTTACACCGGTCATGCTAAAAGACTTGCCACTTCCAGTCTGTCCATAGGCAAAGATAGTACCGTTGTACCCCCCGAAAGCCCGATCCAGCAGCGGCAAACCAATATCTTCAAACACCAATTCTTGCTTCGAGTCGCAACCGTAAACAAAATCAAAGCCAAATTCATGCGTTTCTGTCGGGTTTTCCATGTTTGTGAGCACAGCCAAACCATCCAAACCACACGTAAAGCACGATACCGCCTGCTCGCGATTCTCGCGCTCATTCATGGGCCGACATCGTACGGCAACGCGAATGTTCTCAGCCTCTTTTTCTTCCGGCATCATAGTGCTTTTGAACCGTTTGCCACTTAATCACACCAAATAAGGTTATAGCGCACAGACGGGCATTAAACATATCATAGACGTTTCTGTCGGTTGCAGTAATCTACACTGCTATGAATAGCTGTTAACAAAGCAGAGTCTTGAAAAAAAAACAATTACAATTTTACCTTTAATGAGCGAAGTGTTTGATGCTGAGACGGGCGAGAGGATTATGCTGTGTGTACCCACACAAGAAGAAGCAGGACACGGTCATCGCTGAAGACAGCATCAATTCACGCAATGTATGGTATTGACTCGAACTGTGCATTGTAAGACGCAGCCACAACTGGTCCCAGGTGATTAGTTGATGGAGGCCTTAGCAGGTCAACAAAATTGCGGTAAGTTCGTGAGCTGTAGAGCTCGGCTTGGTTATCTTTTGCACGTCTGACGTACTTGTCAAACTTAAAGTTTCTTTCGCCAATCACTCCTTGGTATTTGGTATGAGCTTTGTCACCGCGAGCTCTCTGAAGGCAACTATTGCAGGAAAAGACATAGCACAATTGCGCTCAAAGGATCGAAGCTTCAGTGCTGAATTAATTGGTTTGCAAGATGGACGGAGGACATGATGTGGTTGGAGTGCCGCGAGCGTATGCAATGTAGGCATGGCAACGAGCGCGCATCCAAGCGGGCTCAAATCGCTCGTGTTCGAGACGAACGTATTGCCTGCAATCGCAGGCGAAGAATAATTCTACATTTAAATGTAAAGCAATTGCTTATCATTATATATTGACGATTTTAACATCATCAAGTTCCTTTTAAGAAGGAACAATTCGTCTACATGATGAAGTTCGAGAACATTCGGACCAATCAATTAACGACCTTCTTCGAAAGCACAAGATCTTCCAAAACACTTCAGTGAGCAATTAGATACGCAATAGATAGGTAAGAACGTACAGCCTTACTCGTTTTTGTGCCCGCTTTTCTAATGCTCTTGATCGACAGATCGAAGCACAAGATGGCCAACGCAATGAAGAAAGAGCCTGTGGACTTATCAGGAGATGGCGGCGTACTCAAGGAAACGTACGTTGAGGGCTCAGGTGAATGTCCACCTGCTGGCGACGAGATTCGCGGTGCGTGGGGGTTAAATTACATATTGTGGTCTTGACTTGACTAATCACGATGATCGTCCTTGCTTAGCCCACTACTGTGGCACGCTACTGGATGGCACCAAGTTTGACAGTTCGCGCGACCGCGACTCGGAGTTTAAGTTTGTCCTGGGCAAGGGCAACGTGATAAAGGCTTGGGATTTGGCTTTTGCCTCAATGAAAGTTGGCGAGGTACGATTTGGCAACTTATATGATGCCAAGTTACTCGCGCAATGACTGATTAAAATGATGTGGTTGCAGAAAGCTGTGCTAACCTGCAAACCCGAGTACGCGTACGGCGCAAGTGGCAGCCCGCCCAAGATCCCAGCAAACGCGACTCTCAAATTTGACGTGGAGCTGCTTGGCTTTAGTCCTAAGGCTAAAGAGATGTGGGAAATGGATTCTGAAGAAAAAATAGCCGCGGCTACCAAGCTTAAAAACAAGGGTACGGAGCAGTTTAAGGCTAAGGAGTTTGACGCAGCAGCCGTTACGTACAATGAGGCCGCTTCGTACATGGAAGACATGTACGACGTTGCTGACGCGGACAAAAAGACAATGAAAGAGTTGCAAACGACGTGCTATTTGAATGCCGCTATGGCGTATCTCAAGGTGGAAAATTACGCTGAAGCCGTATCTGCTGCTACCAAAGCTTTGAACAATGATCCTGCTAACGTCAAGGCACTGTATCGCCGTGGTGTGGGCCGCATTTACACTAATGACCTGGAGCGCGCGAAAGAGGATTTGTCGGCTGCCGGAAAAGTGGATCCATCTAATCGCGATGTTCGTCGAGAGCTCGCTGTGCTGAAGAATAAGATGAAGGAAGCGCGTGAGAAGGAAAAATTAGTGTTTGGTGGTTTGTTCGGCAAAGTATCCATTTATGACGATAAGTCGGCCGTGGAGGCAGAGCCGGAGCTGAACCCCAATAATCCAAAGGTGTTTTTCGATATCAAGATCGGGGAGGAGGACGCTGGCAAGATTGTGATGCAGTTATACGAGGATGTGTGCCCAAAAACGGTCGAAAACTTTCGCGCGTTGTGCACAGGAGAGAAGGGCAATTGCTCGACGGGCCAGCCGCTCCATTACAAGGGCAGTACGTTTCACCGCGTTATCAAGAGCTTTATGCTTCAGGGTGGTGACTTTACGCGCGGCGATGGCACGGGTGGAGAGAGCATTTATGGCGAAAAGTTTCCGGACGAGAATTTCTGTCTCAAACATACGAAGCCAGGCTTGCTTTCCATGGCCAACGCTGGACCGGGCACGAACGGGTCGCAATTCTTTATTACAACTGTGCCCACGCCGCATCTGGACGGTAAGCATGTGGTGTTTGGTGAAGTCGTGGAAGGATTTGATGTGGTTGAGCGCATTGAAGGCTTAGAGACGGACGAGGGCGACAAGCCTACGCAGCCCGTCGTTATCGCTGACTGTGGCATATTCGAGGTAAAAGAATAGAGTTAAGAGTTAAGTTTATAAAACTTGGTCGTGAATATAGCTATTTTCCTTCCAACCGAAGTCAATTATTGGTCGATAATCCTCATGCGTAATTGGCTAAACTTGCCGCATTCTCAGCCAACCACGGTAGTGCGCATTGCAAGGCATCGATAATTAGCTCTCTGCTGCAGCTTGATCTGCCACCATGGACTCTGCCACTGATCAGACAATTCTCCGTCATGAAGTGATGGAAGTTGCTTTTGGCTTCTACAGCGACGACGAAATTCGCAACTTGAGTGTCAAGCAGCTTACAAGCCGCTTGAGTTTCGATTCGCTTAATAATCCCGTCGTGGGTGGACTGTACGATCCGGCTTTGGGTCCCGTGGACTTTAACATGATTTGTCCAACCTGTTACCAAACACAGAAAGAGTGTCCCGGCCATCTTGGCCACATCGAGCTGCCTGTACCTGTCTACAATCCCGTACTCTTCAGCCAGATGCTTTCTTTACTTAAGCACAAGTGCTTTACATGTCATAAATTTCGTGTGGCCAGTGCGCGCTCACGCGTAGTACGTGTCAAGATCTTGTTATTAGATAATGGCTATGATGATGAGGCGGCCCAGCTGAGCAAGCTGCTCGAGCAGCGCAATGGCATTGAGGATGAACCACCACAGCGCACGTTTCAGCGCCAGCAAGCCATTTTGGACGAATATGAGCGCCTGGCTCTTTCAAAAAGTCGTAGCAGCCATTGCAACACGCAGCTGCTGCGCCCACTTCCCCGCCTTGCTGAGGTTACCCGCGAGAAGCTTGCGACTGATTTTCTGAAGAGCATGAAGAATAAGTGCGAAAATTGTGGAGCCATCTCGCCCGCGGTTAGACAGGATGCTTCAGCCAAAATTTTTCTCAAAGGACTCAGTGCGCGCTCTCGTAAGATCAATCGATCGAAAAATTTGACGGTGATGTCGGCTCTAGATACAATTCGTGGCAATGTGTCAGAAAAAGATGGTGAGCCCGTAAACGGGAATGACTCTGAATCTGATATGGAGGATGATGACGACGCGTTCGTGACAACGGAGGACTCGTCATCGGGAAGCAAGTTCTTACCTCCCCTTGAGGTCCAGTCGCAGTTACAGTTAATGTGGCAGAACGAGGATGGTCTCATGGAGCTGCTTTACGGTGACCGCAACATTGCAAGCGGTCGTATTTTTGGTCGTAAACCTGATGGATGGCGCAAGTTTTTTCTCAATGTCATTCCGGTTGCACCCTCGCGTTTCCGGCCGCCCGTGTTTATGGGAGACAAGCAATTTGAGCATGCTCAGAACACACACTTGTCAAAAATTATGGCTTATAGTGAAACCATTGTTCAGAGTGACTCTCATAATCGCAAGGCCACGATACCGTCTGACGAGGACGACGTCGAAAAGGAGGAGCAGGTAAACCTCTCGCGGAAACTTGCGCTTTGGACGGAATTGCAAAATGCTGTGAATCTTCTCGTAGATAGCAGCAAAGCTAAACCCGGGACTGAAGTTGCACAGGGGATCAAGCAGATTATCGAAAAAAAAGAGGGACTTTTTCGAAAGCATATGATGGGCAAGCGTGTCAACTATGCTGCTCGCTCCGTTATATCCCCGGATCCGTATATCAGTACTAGCCAGATTGGTGTGCCGCTTCGATTTGCCAAAACTCTTACGTACCCTCAGCCTGTGACGCCATGGAACGTTGAGGAAATGCGTCAACTTGTAATAAACGGACCAAATATACATCCCGGCGCGAACTTTGTGGAAAGCGAAAATGGTCGCTTGATTGACCTGAGCAAGCGCACACTACATCAACGTGAGGCCATTAGTAAGACACTGCTTACACGCTCAGCAAGTGCCCAGGGCACAAGCAAAAATCGAGTGAAGCGCGTTTGGCGCCATTTGAAGACTGGCGATGTTGTGTTAATGAATCGTCAGCCAACCTTACATAAGCCCAGTATTATGGCCCACACCACGCGTGTTCTAACGAACCCTAAAATGCAGACTATTCGTATGCACTACGCTAACTGTAATACTTTTAACGCGGACTTTGACGGTGATGAGATGAACATGCACTTCCCACAAAACGAGCTGGCGCGCTCCGAGGCGTACAACATTGCTGCGAATGATAACCAGTACATTGTGCCAACAGATGGGTCGCCGCTGCGTGGTCTTATCCAGGATCACGTTGACTCGGGTGTGAAGTTGACTCAGCGAGACACGTTTCTTACTAAGGATATGTACATGCAGCTTCTCTACAACGCGTGGGCTAGTATGGAAGACGCTGGAGTGGAGAAGGCACACATTGAGACCGTGCCTCCTGCAATCCTTAAACCGAAGCCACTTTGGACGGGTAAGCAGGCGATCACTTCAGTACTTAAGCTATTGACGAAGGGCCTTCCACCATTGAACTTGGATAGCATGGCTAAGGTCAAAGGTGAGTTGTATGGCTCAGCAAACAATGAGCATGTTGTGATATTTCGCGATGGCGAGCTACTTCAGGGAGTTCTGGATAAGAGTCAGATTGGTGCAAGTATGTACGGTATGATCCACGCATGTTACGAAGTCTATGGCGCCCGTATTGCCGCCGACTTCCTGTCAGCGCTCGGTCGTTTGTTCACTTGCTACCTGCAGTTTGCTGGGCATACTTGTGCGCTGGAGGATTTGACTCTAAATAAGCCTGCGGAAAAGCGTCGGCGCAAACTTGTCATAGACTCTGAAGTTATGGGTGAGGAGGCTTACGCTGAGTTTGCTGGTCTTAACGAGCTTCTTGATAAAAAAAGAGCGGATGAAAGAAACGGCATGAAGCGCCGTATGAACGAGAAGGAGCGCTTGCAAATTCGTAATCGTATGCATACGTTGCTGTCTGGACCTGATGCTGACTACAATGCCAAGGCTCTGGATGCTCATATGATGGGCTGTGTGCATGGATCTAACAGTGATATAATTAAGACATGTTTACCCTCAGGTCAGTCGAAAGCGTTCCCGAAAAACAATTTTTCGCTCATGGTACTAACTGGTGCCAAGGGCTCTATGGTGAACCACTCACAGATCTCGTGTGGTCTTGGTCAGCAGGCCCTTGAAGGCCGTCGTGTTCCCATCCTTTGCAGTGGCCGTTCGCTGCCGTCGTTTGAGCCATTTGATCCTTCTCCACGCGCTGGTGGCTACGTTACGGATCGATTTCTGACTGGTCTACGTCCCCAAGAGTACTACCATCATTGTATGGCTGGTCGTGAGGGTCTTGTTGATACGGCTGTAAAAACAAGCCGTAGTGGTTACCTTCAACGTTGTCTGATCAAGCACCTCGAAGACCTAAACGTTGGCTACGATCACACCGTGCGCAACAGCGACGGTAGTGTGATCCAGTTTTTGTACGGTGAGGACGGTATTGACCCGGTGCAGAGCGCCATGCTGTCAGGGAAAGATGCGCAGTTTGATTTTCAAGCAATGAACCACCGCAGCATATCGCACAAGTACGGTATTGACGCAACTTTTTTCGAAAATACTAAGCTGGACATTATGAAGCCTTTGATACTGCACCAGGAGGTTCGTGAGATTAAGACAAACAGCTACGCAAATATGTCGTCACTGCTGAAGCCTGGTGTAAAGGTTATGGTTCGCCGACTCAAGCAGGGTGAAACTAGGTGGAAACGTGGCAACATTGAGCTGGGCTTTCATGCTGCCGAAATTTTGGCGGTTGCCGAGGAGAATGAGGATGGCCGAGAGTGCAAGTATGACGTCAAGTACTCCGACACTGGCCTGAAGTCATTTGGCGTTCCCCGTACTGCCAAGTTTAAGACTGGCAAATCGACAAAAGCTACTCGAGCCATGTCTGGTCGAGTGGACATAATTAAAGTGACGCTGGAAGAGCCGGTGATGCAGAGCTTGCCGCTGAACGAGCATGTAGGGTTAATTTCGGAGCGTATCCAGGACAAGTTGCGTAACTACAACGCTCGCAATCCATCTAATCGCCTCGAATTGAAGAAGAAAAAAAAAAGCAAGAAACCGAAGAAGAACAAGTATGTTGCAACTGATGACATTGACCGAAAAGTCATGCAGTCGAAGCACGCTGTAAGTCCTGATGCTTTCCAGCTTCTAGTATGGGTAAATTACTTGCGCAGTATGTGTGCACCGGGTGAGAACGTCGGTATCCTTGCTGCCCAGGGTATTGGTGAACCGTCGACGCAAATGACGCTTAATACGTTCCATCTTGCTGGTCACGGTGCCGCTAATGTGACACTAGGTATTCCGCGTTTGCGTGAAATTATCATGACAGCTAGTCAAAAGATGTCGACTCCCATGATGACAATTCCGCTTCGCGACGACGTCGCATCATGCCGTGCGCAAGAGGTAGAGCAGCGTCTAAACCAGGTCGCTCTTTCCGACCTTATTAACAACATCAGCGGTGTTCGTGTCAAGGATCAATTTCACAGCAGCGGAAATGGTATTTTATGGGTGCGCGATTACCAAATTCGCCTGTCTTTTTTCCGACTTGAGGAGATCAAGCGCGTTTTCGGACTTAGTGCTGACCAGGTATTCGGCTCTGTCGGTCAGGCTTTTGTCGGAAGGCTGCTCAATCTAATCTCGCGAGAAATGAAGAAAAGCGGTGTAACCGTTTCTGCTGCGGCAGAAAAGAACAATTATAAAACTGTTTCAGGTGCCACTCGAAAGAAGACAAACGGAGACGACGATGATGATGATGACGATGAACAGGGCACACTTCGCTTTGGCAGTCGTGGTGAAGTTCAGGGCTACGGTGAGATGGATGAGGAAGACGAAAAAATCAGGAAAGCACAAATCGCCGATGACTCGGACAGTGATTCCGATAACGAGTCTTTAGTAAATAAGAAAAGCAACGATGCTGAAGTCTGGAATGATGATTCTGTAGAAAACGGCCTCGAAAATTCGTCGACGGCCCAAGCGAAGACATTTAACGCTGATGGCATGGTATCTATTGACGTTCCAAAC
Source organism: Plasmopara viticola (assembly GCA_001695595.3). Taxonomy (NCBI): domain Eukaryota; phylum Oomycota; class Peronosporomycetes; order Peronosporales; family Peronosporaceae; genus Plasmopara; species Plasmopara viticola. The sequence goes on along the minus strand of MBPM02000125.1, from coordinate 57,066 downwards.
AGTGTGCGCAAAAATTCATACTTCGTTTTCTGCGGACGCAATGACAAGAACAACTTTGTGGAGCTGCATCTTCGTTTCCCGGCGCATTCTAAGACGCTGCTGATGGTGCCGCTCGTCGAGAAAGTTGCTAAGCAGGTGCTCGTGCAGTACTGCCCGGGTATATCACGATGTTATCTGATCAATCAGCGCATTGGTGAATTGCAGGAGGAGAAGCCTTGTGTTCAAACTGAGGGTCTAAATTTTCAGGAGATTTGGAAATTTGACGATATTTTGGATGTCAACAATCTCGTCACTAACGACATCTACAAGGTGCTACAGACGTTTGGTGTCGAGGCTGCTCGCTCAAGTATTTCAAAGCAAATCATGGACGTGTTCGGCGTGTATGGTATCAGTGTTGACCCGCGTCATCTCAGCTTACTTGCTGACTATATGACTGCTCATGGCGGCTACATGCCACTGAACCGCATGGGCATGAACAACAAAAGTTCGTCTTTGCAGCAGATAACGTTCGAGACGTCTATGAAGTTCTTGTCCCAGGCTGCTTTGGGTGGTCTGGTGGACAAATTAGAAAGTCCGTCAGCTCGCCTAGTGCTAGGCCAACCACCGCGTGTAGGAACGGGCACCTTCTCACTTTTGCAACCGATTGCTTTGTAGATAGAGCCACTCTTGCAGAGCAAACAAGTGAGCCAGCATCATGCTTGTAGGATGCAATATGAATTGGTGAAGGTGGCCGAAGTTTGTTAAGTTTACAACAAACGGTGAATTTATCTCAACTTTCTTTTGTGCAATTACCATGGTTTTACGATTATCCGTCACTCTTTACTCTTTACTTCTTATTATAAAAGGATTTAGTCTTAAAAATAAACAAAGTGGGCTGCCAATCGGCCAGGACATTTTAAAATGACCAGCTGACGCCAAAGAGGATTTCACAGATGTCAATCAAAATGATCCTCTGCACCTAACAAGCCCATCGCAAAGGCTGCGCTAGAATCAGAAGCTACGCCTGCAAAGACCGATCGTGTGCCATGGGCGGCGGGCATTAAAATACCCGCCCTAGGGCCGCTAAAGAAGGCTCTTTCAGAGCCTACGGCGGGAAAGGTGCGTCTATTGCTCGAATTCTAGCAATGCGCAGCCTTGGGCGATGTCTATGACAAGCAGTTACTAGCCATATGTGGCGCACTCGTGAAACTGCATTCAAATCTGAGCCCCTTGTGGCCTGTTCAGACTAGAAATTCAGAAAACGACGATAATGCGTCTAACTTTTTCCAAAATGGCATATATCTTTCCATTAATCGTGGAATGCTCTTCCGCGCTAAATACAAGCCTGGCCAACCCAGTGTGCTTGCCGACGAGCTTTTGGGCTGGTCAGTTTGTAAGTTGGTCCATTTGACAAAAAATTGTCGGAGCATACAAAGTAAATGTAAGCCTAACCCTTAGTGCGATTCTGTATAGTAGACGAAGATGCCAACGTCAGTGGCAAAATTCTTGGTAGCGATCGCAGTTGCAAAGTCTGCTTTTCTTAGCAGAGCAAAAGAAAAGCAGATCTATTATAGAGAAGCACAATACCGGTAACTTGACACTTTGTTGATAAATATTTTTTGGCTTTTTTAATGATAGATGTACAAGTGCTAGTTGGAACTGTAAGACCTTAGGGCCAGATTTGCAGCTCATGCCTTAGCTTCGTTATAGAGCCTACCCATATCGGTGGACTACTGCAAAAAGCTGTCCATGGATGTGGTATCTAAATCTCATGGCCTTCCAAACACGACAATGTCGATTTATAGCCCGCACTTTTTGAGAGGACCCGCTTGCTGAGTCAACAGTAGAACACCCACAAATCGATGGTCAAAAAAAAGAATTGACAGTGTTGAGGACACACACTGCGTACTGTTATTGCTAATGTAGCAAATTGATGGGCCGACGAGTATTCAATCTTTTAGCTTGCCCTAATCAATCTAATTTACGCAACTATGGAAGTACAACCTCTGTATATAAATAGGCTGACGAACATGAAAATTTGCTAGATGCTTCTGATATAAAGAAAAAGAAGCTCGAAAAACATTTTTTCATGTCTCTAGGCAAAAACTGTGTCTAAACGTAAGAATTTGTCCGACTGAAATCAGCAAGGAGAGAGCTACGATTGAATTGCCCAAAATAAACACAAAAATATCGGATATACCTTAGAGTTAAAAGCAATTTAGAAACGCTAGATACCGTGAATTTAGTATCTACGAGCAAAATGACTCATCGGACTTTTTAATGTCCTAAAAATGCATGCGCCGGTCCGAACTATCAACCTTTCAAGCCGATACGGATACACTCTAAAATGTCTTCGATCGAATTAAAATCATAAGGACTACGAATCCCAAACGAGTCCTGACCTTCCCTAAGCACCATTTCAGAGCGTCACCTTCGTGCTTAGCCTTGTTGGTGAGGCGATTATGGGTTACGACCACAATTTGTGAGGTCGAGTATGTCGAGTGTCTGAGCTTGGAATGAATTACAAACTAAAGCACCTTTTGAAAGCAGCTCGGACACCCCGCACAGAGACGCGCGACGGTCAACCAATTGTGTAGCTTATGGGCTACATGGCCAAATAGTTTTTCATTATCTTAAGGGCCCGGGGTTGCCCCAACGAAGTCCAGCCTAGCCGTCAGGATCAAGTCGAGAGCAACCTCAATTGCGTACATTCGGTAATTCAAAACTTGCTTCTTCTCGTGAGAAGGCCGCAAAAGACTAGAGGGAATGCATCATCCTCCACCGCTCATTGACTGTCAAAGACAGCGACACTTCTATCAGTAGTGCATTATAAAGCAAATGCGCTCCTACGTGCTCCAGCAAAGTGGCGAGATTATCCCTCGAGATCTCGTTGGCAGGGCTCTGTCACAATTACTTAACGACATTGTACTATGTTATTGAATGCATGAAGTGCTTTTGTAAGTAAGTAGCGGTCTTTCGAGCGCACTAAGGAATATGACAATTGTGTCACTATACCCTTACGCCCACCCAGACGATGCATTCTTTGACGCCGAGCATTATTTCGCGCGCCGCGAAAGCCACTAATCGCATGGTTTCAATGAGCACCACATTATTTAAAAATGTACGTTATTCCCCGCGTGATCATACGGCGGCTACGAAGTTTTGATGACAAGGGTGATCGAGTTGATATCTTGCGAGCTTATTTTTCTGCGACCTATGGTCGTCAGCATCATGCATATTGAAGCTGCCGGTACCATTGCGCTGCTGACAGCACTATGGTAAGATTTATTGCGCTTGGTCTTGGCAGGAAACTTTGGTCTTGTGATCTTTCTTGAGCAATCGTGAGAAGAGGCCTACTTGGTGATTATGTCGGACAGAGTCAAGGGAGTCAAAACAATTTCGCTGTTACAAGAAAAGGTCTTTCGACACCATGAGATATTAAATTAATTGTCTTTGAATGTACCCGCTCTGCAAACCCATTTCAAAAGTGCTCTTAGATACTTGGCATCGAGCTGGACGTGGCCACAGCGGACCATTCGCGGACAGATGGTCAGGCGAAAAGGGTCAAAGCCGTGTGCACTGCGCAGTTTGTGTTGAGACGCCACAAGGTCAATCAGCTAATTATTGCTAATTTTGACTCAGTATTCCGGCTAACAACTCGGCAAACTTTGGTCCTATTTATGCAAATGAGCTACGACACCCAGTGTATGCGAATTTGTTTTCGCTCTGTGCTTTAATAGGGAGATTGAGCCTTTAAGGAAAAGTGAGTATTGTAGTATTTGTAACACATGAAGGATCAATCGCAGATGATGAATAATGCCTGGATTTGGACATTTCTAGACAACGAATGGTCTTTGAATGACAGCAATCATGTCGATCGTAATGACTTTCAAAATCAAACGATTTCCCCCCCTCAAATGAAAAGATCAAAATGTCCCCTTCATGTTGGTCTTTGAATTATTTGTCGTGCCTTAAATAGATGCAACCTCATACCTTGCCTTGCTTATTGCGTTAGGTCAGCTTTCCGTTAAGTCACATTACTCACTTTTATAAATACACCTACCTTAAAAGATTCGTTCGGGGCATCGATGTTCTCAAAATGCTAAACTACGACCACGGTCTCGATCTTTAAAAAAATACACATCTCTTGATCTCGTCGCTACCACCTGGTGCGCTAGCGAGTTCTTTTGGGGTCCCGATACACAGTGACTACCAAGCTAAACGCCACAATGTCCTGGAGATCATGTGATTGACTTCGAAGCTCCTCGATTGGCGACGCGTTCTGCACTATCATGCCAGAGGTACAACGTTTCTCTCGAGTACTTTGTTAGGTCACCCCACTACGACAGCAGAAGGTGACTCACTGATGCCGTGAACATCGCCGTATTTAGTGTTATCTGATGCTCGCGTTTAGCCTTGCTGTTTGGTTCTCGATTTCTTGCTTCATTAATAATCCATTGAATGCCGACGGACTTGAAAAGTAAAAAGACATAGTGATGCCAGCTTCCAGCGTCGGTGCGATGTACGTGGACGCAGCCAGATACTACTTAGTATTTTTTGCTTCTCGATCCTTGATGCGCGCAAGGAAACCACGGCAGTAATTGATCTTGTGGTCACGAAACACCAATTTTCTAACCGAATTCATACAAATTTGATCACTCGAATGGTGTACTTCGGTTTTGCTTCGCCTGCGCGATTTTGGTCTGCTTGCTCTGCGCATGGCGCACACAGTGCGCAGACGATCAGGAAGCCGAATGCCGGAATTAAGCTTGTGAGCCGTCTTCTTACTGCGTCGGACAAAAGATGCTTGACGCAATGGTAAAAACGAACGCGTGTGCTCCGCTACACGTCTTGTCCATCTTCTGCTGCCTAGACAATTGTAGCCATGGCAGTGATGTCGTTTTCTGTAACTTAGATGTTATGGTCACCGCATCAAAACAACGCCACCGATCCATTACGTACGCAAGCTTGCACCCTTTGCGCTCAAGTTTATCACAAGGCACTATGGTACGGACTAGCTTCGGTGCGTAATTGATGTCCATTAAGTGAGCAGTACTTGGCTTGCCCTATGCTTTTACGCGCAGCAGCACACTGCCGACCGGTGTATAACTCGAGCAATTTGCCGCCACTCATCGTAACAGTCGAGAGCATCTTTGAGTAGCACTGCATCATTCACTGTATGTCGGCTTGACCGCCGATTCATTTTTAAATTTTTCTTAGTGCTTCTTCTTTGCACGAATCAGGTGTAGACTACGAAATCATCCGCACTGTTGTTCCGCTTTCAAACACCCTTGCCACTGCCATTCCTTTCCTTCTTTTCGTCAGAACATACTGCTACGATATGAGCAGTCTAGTTACAGCCAAAGCACGTTTATGCCTTAATGCGCGCTTTCTTTTCAACCATGTTTAGTACGACGTCCAACAGGACCTCTTTTATCAAACTCTCCAGACTGAAACGTCAGGATTTTCAGCTCCAACAAAGAAATGGGACTCCTGGCATCGCACTTTGCCATGCGTACAGCATGCAACTCATTTGATACACGATAAAGAATGTTGTCGAGAATTTGCGCGTCAGCGCCTCCACATGCGTCGCTCACTGCAACTAAGTGCACGTACAGGTCCGCTTAACGTGCTCTTCTACTGTAAAACGTCTCAATGACTCCAATATATTGATTTTTGTTTAACAACTATTAGTTTTGTATTATATAGTCTAGTTCAGGCACCACTAAGTAATACCCTGCTTGCTGTAGCACCGCTCGACCGTGCCATTAAAGCAACAACTAAATGATTCGGTCTTCACAATTTCCGACCGGTCGAAGCTACACGTGTACTGAATCTGGTGTGCGTAAGCTTTGAACCAGCCCAGAAGTTGGAGCCTAGACCTCGAAGCAGCTCCGACCCGTCAAAGTTGGGTACAAGCTCACTTGCGCGTACTAATGTGCCGACACATGTACTAATACACGGAACTGATGCTGCCTCTTGGCGCGCAGATTGCGCCATTACGGTGGAACAGCTTGTATTTATGCTTCATGCGCGTATGCGCGACCTTAACTGTTTCTTTGCCGCACTGAAGAGCAGCCTGGCGCATCGTTAAGCATCAACTACCCCCCCCCCCGTCCGCCGTCAATCGGAGACTGAAGTTTTATAACTCGATTGCTTAAAGCATACGCTTGTCCTCGTCCCGCATAAACCTTCATCTTCCTTATTTACGCTTAAGGTAAGCGCAGCTAAAAAAATTGCGCTGACGTCGTCACACTATTCGTGGGCGCCAGGAAAGCCTTCCATAACCACTAAGAGTGCCGCGGCTTCTTTGTAAACGTTTTCACAGCTAACTGAAGTCAGCGCGCTCGGCTTGCACCGTCGTCGCCAGGGACAGAGCTTTAAGTCAATATGGAAAAGCGCAAAAAAGAAGCAATTTTGAAACTGGTCACATTTTTAGTTCTTGATTCGATACGCTGTGGCATTTGATGTCTTTCGTGTGGGTGCAATCACGTTGCATCGTCAAGCGGTTACCTGCACCAAATATACCATTGACAGATTTGGGATGTTTCGCTCAAGCAAGGTGATGAATGATTACGTCACATCAAATGTTGGTCCAGATTGATCGAAAGAGGATTTATTGTCAAAACTTGCAAAAAGCTTCAGTGTTGTATGGCATGTAGCACCAAACATAGATTTTAGCTAGCATTGGCATCCGACAATGTTCGGAAGCACCTGCACAAATGCTTTGAGCTAATATCTGGAATTAATTAGTGTCATAATCATCGAACCCTCCAGTTCTTAAGAAAACGTAGCTCGTTAGCGACACATCTTGACGTCGCATGGTTGCCGACAGTCTTCATGTTGGCGCAATAATAGCCTCAATTAAGCGCCCTGACGCTGCAAAGGCATCACTGTGTAGCGACCAATTGAAAGCCTTTGTTTGTGATATGACAACAAGACTGGCGCTCGCACGCCCAATACTCGATCATAAGATAGCACAGCTCTCGCTTCCAAAGATCTGGTGCACTTCTGCTAATAGCCATATGTCATTTTCAAGCTTTCCTTATCACGAAGCGTTTCTTCATAATTGCGCTCTGTTTCGCGGAGAAGCCCTAAACGCAGTGTGGAATGCGAATTTGAGCCCTACCCCGGACAAATTTTGTAATCGAGGGAGCGGTTTGCCCCGAGTGGTGTATTATCGACCCCGATAAACAAAGAAAAAAAGAAATTTAAGACTAGAATGTATGTAGCCAATTTAGGTTGTAAATACATGACATCTTCAAAATGAGTAGTACACGCAACGTGCGACAAATAAAAAGCTATTGACTTCTTGTCAAATTCTTGGCATCCATTGACATCATGGAAAATTCGCGTGAACCAAGTATGGGACAGCTCGCGATTTGCCGTATTATAAAGCTTGCCGAGGAATCTCGGGAGAGCTGTTGGAAGCGTAGCGTAATCGCTTGTATGGCTGGTTCAATTATGGGCGTCGGTGTTGGCACGTTTCTCGGCACTTTCGAGGGTGCGCACGGAGAGCTCGCGGGTCATTGTATGCGGGAGCAGGTGCCTGCGCGAGACTGATTAATAGAAGGAGCCATATGTATTTTATGTGCTGTTGTTGTGGTTGTTTTAGCTATACAACGGTTTTAGCAAATCCATAAAAGCTAGTTACGTGCGGAGCGTCTACTTCTCCAAGGCACGTGGAGCTGATTACATTGGGCTATAATAGATAAACTAAATTTTGTTTGTGTATCATACGGTGAACACTAGGAATTTGCGCTGGTGGGGAGCATATTCGCTGGTGTCGAGTGCATGATCGAGCGCGAAAGAGCTACACATGACATCTTGAATCCCATTTTGGCCGGTGGTGCATTGGGCGGAGCGTTGGGTGCGTGGGCGGCACGAAGATCAGGTCCAAAGCGTGAGCTAAATTGTAGTTATATTTAGGTGTATTTGACTCGGCTGAGACTTTGGTGTATTGGTATTTTGTGGCTATAGTGCTGGTGCGAAATACCGTCAAGGGCGCAGCGGGCTTCGCTGCCATGGCCGTTTTGTTTGAGAAGGGCATCGAGCTTGTATCAATCTAGATTTTCTACAGAGAATAGACAAGTAATAGACGTATTGTATTTACGCTTTGCTTGACACTTTTCTAGCCAGCATAAATTTCGTGAGGAAGACTTTGTCTATATATCTAACAAAGTAAAAGGTCTTTTAAGTGTGAAAATTTCCCCACCGGGAACTCTCTCCAGCAAATTGTCACATGAATAAGTCATTGGTGTGCAGCTGAGCAAGACATAGTTTTCACCAAACGATTCATCAGCCCTTCGGATTCCGTTATCAGCCTCTTTGGGCGATTTCGTTTGTAACGATTCCTTTAGCGACGTAAGATTTTTTACTTGAGATTGCTGAGGATTGTACTTCATGGCCACGACAATCATGCCTTTCTAAACATCCAAGAAAGTAAGGCAACGGTGAGGTATGAAAATAAACAATTAGAAAATTAAAATTAAGCGCACAGCCGAGATGTGAAATATTGATGGAGACTGCCCAGAATTATACTTTGAGTCGCATTCTCCTGTTTGCAGTACAGTAGGCTGCGTTTTTGTGACGACTTCTAAAAGACCTGCATTGTCCTCAATCTCGATCAGAAACGGCGACGGCGACGTATTCTGCACGAAAATATTTGTTGGTGGGGCCGGGACGATCCTCTGCAAAAAGAGTTAAGAAGGAAAATCATAACAGGTATACATAATACTCACGGATCTTGGCCTCTTGAAAGTGATTTCGTCCGGTGATACAATGATATGCACTATCCTCGGCTTCTGTGTCGAAACAATATCTTGACAATGCAATTCTTCCTCAAATGCATTAAAGTCATCTGATAACGAGTTGCGACGCCGGTGTGGTGATCGCACATCAATCTCCACTTCTGAGATGCTGAGATTATACTTGGATCCAAACCAAGCAGGAAGTGTACCATTGGCCTTTTTAAAGCTGTAAATTTCTACTGCATCCTTTCCGAAGCTGTCTATCTGCTTTGAAGTGTCCGTCCAGCTATTACTGTCAATGTGGACATTAAGCACCTGTAATTTTTTAAATTACTGCATCCATTAACAAAAAGTATAACAGCAAAAAAAAACCGAAGACACGAACCCGCCACTGGACTCGCTCGGACGAATGGATATCGTGTGTGAAAGGGAAGCCAACATTGACCTTCAAAACATGGTGATAGACATTTTCAAATTCGTGGCAGTAATCGAGTATCAATTCGCTAAGCGAGTCATATTTTAAATCCTTGTTCATGAGCTTATCGCATCGACTTAGACCCAATGCTCCCCATTTTTGCCGATGGTGATGAATGCCCAAGACAATGTGACGGTGTGTTGTTGCACCAGCTGTCGTTTTGAAGCTGATAGGGAACCGATCAAGATTTAAAATCCCCGCAGTCAGATAGGCTCCCAGAAAAACCGCCTCAAGACATTGAATTGGTAGTCCTTCCTTAAGAATTTCTTTTGCTGTGCTCGCAATGCTCTTGAAACTGCGATTTTTGCTCACGTCGAAATAGAGAGTTCCGGTATAATTGTATCTATCCGTCACACATGCATTAACAAAGCAACAATGTACACAGGCCGTTCTTGTTTCCACTCACTCAAGAGCGGTAATGATATTCTGAATAATAAACAGCTTGCTTTTCATAGGCATCTGTGGCCCGAATGAGGGAAGTTTAAGCTCAGGGGGCTATTTTACACGAAATAGCCATTCAAGTTTGCGATTTGAGTCAATTGTTCGTGCAATTCATTACCTCAGGAAGACTTGTCATAGCTTTTACCTTCTGCCAAGCATCCTGCAGCTCATTACCAGATATCGCTGCCATTGAAACGACCAAATCAAAGGGCTCCTTGCCGCAGTCGACGTTTCTAAATTTAGAGCTTCGACAGTCGTAGCACGGCACTTTAGATAGCTACCAAATCTTTGATAAACACGCAAATTCCTATTAAAGTTATATAAGCAACACCCACTGTTTAGTGTAGCTGCATCATAAAGTTTACAGCCCCCTGTTTCTTCAGGCGAGCCAAAACTGGGTTTTCCTCTTCAATTGCAAGATCGGAGTTTGCATCCTCATCAAACATACGACTAGTATGGTGTTGACTTCTGCAAATTCGCGAATGACTATTTTCTTCGTCGATATCGTTTTGTTTCTTATTTTTTTCTGCGAGTGAAGAGTTTTGACAAGATCGAAGTCCAGTGAGATCAACACTAGACAACGGTCTCCCACTTACAATTCGGTTGTCACGGCTACCGCTTCCACTACCGCTTTGTTGGCGGTTGCGGCTACGGCGATTGCAATCGCGGACCGAGACGTGATTTTCTTCGTCTTCAGTACTATTGCCCTCGTCATCATCAAGAAAAATAGAATTGTGACGTTTTGAGCCAAAGGATCCATCTCTCTCCTTTCCGTTTCGCGAGACTTTCTTGTGAGTCGACAGAAACTTTTCGCTCAAGGTGCAAAATTGATTCGAACGGCAGTCGTTGTCGGACTCGTTTTCTGCCGGATTCTCCTCGTTAATTGGGTCCGTTTGGACAGTCTCACCAAACATTGTATTAAACGATGCTCTTCTATTCAGATGACGTCGCGAGTCAGCAATTGCAGATCGAAGTACAGGTACGCTGCAGTCCCGCTGGCTACGATTTTTGGTGTCGATTGGTAAACTAGCTCTTTTTGTAACCACTGGGCTCCGCACTGGTATTTCAGTAGCCTGAACGCGCTCCGATTCCCAGTTCGGTACACCAAAACTGTCGGACTTTGGACGCATTCTACTCTGTACATTTTCGATATTTTGCAAAACTTCCTTTTGGTTTTGAAGCACGACGCTTTCAGAAAATTGCTTTGAGCGCCTTCGCTGTCGCCTGTAAGTTCGTCGCCAGATCGCAGCTCGAGCCTGCAATAATTCCTCTCTTTTGAGGTCATCGGGAAGAAGCTTTGCCATTTCAATAATGAGCCCACAACACCCCAAAGCACCAACTGCTCCAAGAAGAAACGCACAATATTCCATGGCTGACACCTTATCTCGGCCAAAATCTTTCGTCTGGTCCTGAAATTCCCGGACACGCTCGTCATCGTGAGAAACAAGCTCACGGACAGTCTGAACAATTTTCTTGTGCAGCCTTTTTGCCGCTCTCGAATCAGTTATTGGAACGACATCCACAAACTCTTCACCTTCGTCTACTAAGGCTGCAAAACTCGATCTTCTACAACTGCTACTATTATCACTCAAATGTGCTCCGGACAGGCTTTTCAACGGCTCAGTAGCAGACTGACCAACACTCTGCAGGACATGATCGAGGGGTGACTCTGACACGTCACCAAGTGCTTCGGATACTGGCGGCTTAAAGAATCTGACGCCTTCGTCCGTGCCTTGTTGGTCATCCTTGCCGTTCCCACTCGATGATAACGACTAAACAATCCAAGATGGTCACATTCAGATGTTAGTTAATCGCTGGTCCGTAGAACGGCACCTCGGAACTCACAATGATCTCATAAAATGTATCAAAGCCAAGAAAGTGTTTTACTTTTTCGTAAAGTGAAGAGTCAGTGGAAATTGCGGGAATTTGACATACCTGCAGTACCACCAGTAAACTTATAAGCAAAAATTGACATAAAAAAGCAAACGACCACTAGAATGAACCTGTTCAACGTAAAGAGCAAGCTGTTTGTTCTTCACTCCTTGCAAAGACTTTTTGCGCATACTGCTGAAAAGTGAATCACGCTTGCGGTCTCGTGGGAACATAATCCGCGACATAAGTGCACCAAACGAGACTCGCAGCTCACTTTGGCGTATAATACACAAATCAATCAGCCTTTCTGATCAACCAGCAAAGATACAGTAATACCGAACGGAAAGTTGATAGTCACCACTCACTCGTCAAAAGTTTGGAACTCCAGGAAGGTCTTCCATACTTTCCACGTGATGCTAGGCTTATAAATGGGATGTGCACGCGGAACCAATTGGCACGATATTTCGTATTCCTGTTCGTCAAGATCGTTAACATCCTCTAGCTACGGGTCAAACAAGCAAAAAAATAACATCACGCACCACCTCCCCTGTGTGTTCGTCGTGTATGCTAGAGGTAAGAACGGTCGAGATCTTATGTCTAACGTTGTTATCGACGCTGACTGGGAGACGCTCGTGCTCCGTAATAGCCGTGTAGACTGCGAGAAACCAGGCATCCGTAGTGACCTTGTCCTGATCCTGAAGTTTGACTTTCTGATCCACACACACCAACAATCAATAAACGCTACAAGCAGCTTTGCTTATCAGAATGCTTAACAGACTTTGCGAAGCCCAACGCCGGCCTCGTAGATAATAAATCCGTCTGAGACTTGCTCAAGCTTGGAGTCACGCAGATCGATACGTCCTAGCGGACGCACCATGTCCTGGTCCGCCAGAGACGAGTACAGTAGCTGCAACATCTGAGGTTGCAACATCACCGCTACGCGCTGCGGCTTTTTAATCGACTGGTGATGGCGCGTTGTCGACTCGTCCAACCGCGAAAGTAGCAGCAGTCCCTGCATTTGCTTCATCCGGCGGCGAGCACCGTCCATCTTGAGCAGGTATTGAGCTATGGCATTTCTCAGCTGCGTCTAATATCGCATACCAGATGGGTGAGCGGCTAGTCTATGCGCAGAATATGCTCGCAGCTTCTGTACCGGTATACTAACTATTTTAAAACTGCGTCAACGAAGTATATACAGACTGCAAGACGCGTTAGTTATTGAAATATGAGCCAAATATTTCTTTTTTTGACCCGTACACAAAAGCATTTGCAATTTTAATTTATCAAAAGAGCCGCCCACCAGCCCTCCTTTTCGTTAACCAGCCCCCCCTCCTTGATGCAGTAGCCCTAAGCTATAATAATGGTCTATGATTGGCTAAAGCGAACACCATCGCGACAGACGATCATTGTTCTAAAAAGCAGGATTACAATATCGAGCTTAAACGAGCAATACAATTTAGTACTAGGAGACCAAGCATAGTGTTTTCAATCATCGGCAGTACCCAGACAATCAAGGTCGATCCTTGCATTGGCTGTGCGAGCCACATCGGCATTAATGTTGATATTAACAGGTTCATTGCACCGTCTTCTGTTGTGTCCCGTCCCTCCACAGTTTCCGCCTCGTCTTTGTGGTCGAAAGGATGCCTTAACCACCTCAAACTGCAATAAATTGCGCTGAGGCTATCTCGAGGGACGTCAACGACCTCGTACCTTTGTGATATTAGAAAGTTCCCGTCTGGGACGGTTACTCGATGCGGTGGTACGGCTGTCGTCTCCCGAAAAGGTTAAATGAGCCACCAATGCAAACCGAAATCGTCAAAGGTGAGGCCTCTTACTGATGTTGCGGCTGCACAAGATTGAAATATGTGTTGCACGAAGTTCGAGACAAACATGCCTTGTCAGTCTTATTCATCTTTCCCCGAAACCTTCCCCATTGCCCGACAAAAAATTGACCAGACTGCATATCGGCGATTGCGCGCTCTCGTGTGGATTGCAGTCTGATGGCAGCAAGTTGGCCATCGCAAGCTAGCCGGCAAGCTGTATCTAGTCAACAAAACGCTCGTTGATACTGACCGCTTCTTCAATGCAAAGTGTGCGCTCTTCACTCGTGAAGTTGTCGTATGGCCAAAATGCAATTTGCCGCACATAAAAAACAAAGACAGTTTTCTCCTTGTACGCAAGCCAGACCTCCCTAAGGAATGCCATCACTTGACGCGCAAAGGCATCTCGCATTTTGGTACGCCGACGCTGGTATATGCCAGTCGTTGGCGATACCACTAATGGATTATATTGGCTCTTGAGCTCCCGGAATGCCTCCATTAATTGGAACGTCCTGCGCTGCCTGGCAATTTTTTTTTGCTGATATGCCAGCGACAAAGGAGTTTATTAGCCTCAAAATATACATCGTCAAGAGCGCTCATGAGAGCTAATTTTTTTTTGTCAATACAAAAGTCAATGGAGACACCTACAAGTCCACGAATGTAGGCTTTAAGGGCCTTATTGCCCAAAATTAGTCGTCAGTCCTTTCTCCGGCCATAATTTATAAACAAATTTAAAACTCTTGTCGAACTAACCCCCATCACGTGCATAATAGGAATTGAAAAACGGTTAGTTTCGTGAGAAGAGTCCAACAACCAGATTACCTAGCGCTAAATTTGCAGCATATTTTTTTTCGCTGCCGAAGAAATAATGAATAGATGCGTAAGTCGCCGTCCTGCATCAAATTGCGTATAGTATGGCGCACAAAGACTTGCTGATTCAAGACGATCGAGAGGAGTAGCCAGCGGTGTACTGCCTTCGTTCCGCGTCACGAATGTTGTATACATCGTGATGTTTCCATCGCGCATTGATGCAACAAAACGCATAGGAGCCAAACCCGACCGACAGTAATTCGAAATTCGTTACCGCTCAACGAATCCAAAGGCTCGGCCTTGCGGATGCACAGCAGCATCTACGAAAGGCTCATGTCTATGTTCAAGTTGGTTAGACTCAATAACCCAGTAAACCAAATCTCCTTGTCCTCGCATTATCATAGCAGATTGACAACCTGTTCCGTGGCGTTCACGTACGCGTATACGCTGCTGTTGCAGCTTGGAAGTTTGGATCTTCGCACACGAATATATAAGACATATAGCTTTGGTCTGAGCGTCTGATCGGTGGCCAACTCTCTTTGTTCTTTTGCACGTGAATTTGAAGCCCTCATTCACGATTGAAGAGTTACTACCAAACGAGCCTCTTCCAACGACGCGTAAGTAGTATCAACGGTGTATTCTAATTGACTCATAGAAATGAAAGTTACGATAAGAAAGTGGAAATTTGCAGAGTCTTTTTGCCATTGCGAATGTTCTACATAACATTCAAATCCAATTGTGTTCGCCACAGATCATTCCTATAGCTTAGGGGTACTGCATTGAGGAGGGGGGGGCTGGTTAGCGGCACCCTCTATCAAATTTGAAACTGCTACATATGAATAAACACTGAGCCCGAGAATATGTAGCTGGATAACCTGAAAATACTGGCTTGCCCCGGGTTACGGCATTCTATAAGTCGAGCGGTGAACCTGATAGGCATGGTATTTTCATGATATCATTTCCTCTTGCGGTATCTCTTCCGCCATAAAGACAACTGCAAGTCCGCGATCTACGGATAGAGAAGTGTACTGAGTCAAAAAGTCAGGATTTGCAGCTTATAGCAAGTTTTTAGTCTGAAATTTTTCGAATGAGCAATGAAGTTCAGATTGTCTTCTTAGAGCACGAGGGCGATGCGGTGGTAGACACATCAGCATGGTGGAAGAATGATGGTTGTGATTTTAAATACTGCCTTGGCGACATGAAAATTTGGCGGCGTCATCGGAGCTTTTAAAGGCCGGTAGGCATTGGGCATTTTTGTAATAAACGCGCCGCGCGAGGCGTTTATGTTGGTCGATCATAGTGTGTTATGAGAAATTTTGGTTTCCCTCTCAAGCTTGATAAGTTCCATATATTGAATTATATAAGATTGCTGTATTGATAATTGATGGGAGAATGGTCCAAAGATAGAAGTTGGCGTTCATCATGACACTCGGTTTGTGGGAGATGAGCATGGCCGTTTAAAGTGAGCGACAATTATTGAATAGAAAGAGTGGCCTTTAATTTGTACAGCGTGCGATTAACATCAAGGTTCACACTGCAAATCAAAGACAAGAGTACAAATCGAACATTGTCTTGATTGTGGCATCGGACAATTTTCAAAGCTTTTAGATGCAGTATAATTTGACAGGTGTCGAAATGGCAAGTGCGTATCTGCTCACCTTCCATCAAGTGATGTACTAGATAAAAGTTGCACAAGTGTGCTCTGTCTTGCTGTACTTGTTGATCATGGCCGCCAAAAGTTCAGGTCACAGTCTCAGGGTGTTGTGAGCGCGTAGCTGAGCTAGTCAATCCGCCATAGTAGAGGTAGTCGCTTCCTCCACAGCAATATACTATAATTTCATTTTTCTGTCCGTTTATCTCATACTTTTCGGTCAATGCGAGACCATGTTACCAACCTACACTTATTCGACACCTATGAGCATCGTCAGCAATTGTGTAACACAGACTGGACGTCGCTGTCGACCAAGTCCATCACGAGGCTGATGCTAGGTATATCAGCAAGAAATTTTTGAGTTATGTAGAAAATTACTTGGCAAAATTTTCGTACAGAGGGTGCAATGTTGGATCATGCCGCCGAAATCGAATCTGATGAGCGCTTTATACAGAGCATTGAAAAATGCAAAGTGGTGTTTGTCACCTCAGCACTCAGTGTTCCAGTTAGTGTCCCGCTATTGTGTTGAATTGCTCCAGCATTTCTCTCATGCGCTGCCTCTGGCAGAAGTTTGCTTGCCGCCAGAGGAGCTCAATTTCAAATTACAATAGGCCTATCTGCTGCCAGCTCGTTGTGACGTAGCCGTCGTCACCAGTAGGTTTGATGGTTACGGCCATTACAATATAGAATTACATTATTTCTCAAAATACATATGCATCGGCACCTTCTATGGAAATAGACCATTACATATTTTCAGACCAAAAGCAAGGATCAGATATCCCAGAATTCTTAAGGGGTAAGAGACCTTATTCGCTGAAAACAGTGTAGGGTGTGAAAGAAAAAAAAAGATAGCCTTTATGATGGTACGGTTGATGGCGGAGAGTAGCCCGTTGAGCTGTAGCAAGACAAGAAGCTGTAAAAGCTCTCCACTTAGTACTTCTTCTCACATTGTTTTAAGCAACAGACATTTCTGCTATTTCACCGACCTCGCTCCGCTCGCCGCCCAGGCTTCGTCCGACAGCCGACTTTCAAAAAAGCTTTCTCCACGACTGTGTTACATGGTAGCACTTGTTCCATCCCAAGTTCAAGACTTCAAGACAAGGTTGCTCGTGGTCACATAGTGAGAAGCGCTCGTTCACATTGTGAGAAGCGAGTCGTCCACGATCTCAACGATCGGTGGATGGTTAGTGTGGTTAGTGTGATACAAATACTATGAGCTCCTGTAGTTGGTCGGTGGCTTAGTGCTCTTGCCTTTTGGTGATACTTTGTTTCGCTGCTGAAAGCACGAAGAACAATTTCCGAATAGCGTTTCACTTGACTTTGCTTGATCTTTATTCATTGCTAATGAGGTATTTCTTTCGGCTTCGCTATACAGAAAAATGAAAGGCTAGTGAGCCGAGGAATGTGTTTATAGACACCACTGGGCTTATAAGAAGCCGTGACAAGGAGCTCGTTGAGCTTCGAAAGGAGTTTTGGCTATTAATTGTGAAACAGCTGACGCTTGTCCCACTTATTAACACAAAGTCTCAGATTTTGATAGACTCAGGTGCTCGATAATTAGTACACGTCGTCACTAAACGTCTACATCGTCTTAATTAGCAAACCAAAGAGCTTTTGGAAGATTAATTAGACCATTCTATCCATTTGCACGAAGATCGTAAAGTGTAAAACAATATTCTATCAGTTCTGTCTAGCATTCTTTAGGTTTCGTTAAGGTCTGATATATTATACAAAAAGCTCTGAGAAGTTCAGCAAGTACGGCCCGATGAAGAGGCCGTATGGTCAAGCGCCCATCTCCAAACCCAAGACCTCGTTAAAAGAGCAGAAAAAGCGCTCTCGACGACAATGAGAGCTTACGACGAACTTTACGCTCGACTTCACGAGCACCGCCTCCGTAAGATGCGGCAAGTGCCGATTGCCAAGCAAATTTAATTGCTCAGGCTAGTTCGCTTCTGCAGCGACAGAACTAGACACACCGTTTATGCAGAAACTACGCTACTAAGCACTTGATGACAACAGGGTTGTCAGACATCGTGAAGCTTATCTCAAAGTATCTATGCAAAATCAGGGCAAATCAAGTGCTGAGCCTTTATAGCCGACTACAAGCACATGGATGTGCATAAGACAAGGGCACTGTTCAAAACCCAGCTGCGCACACGCTTCAGACCTATAAGTTTTAATGTTATCTCTGAGAGTGGACGTTTCACCCGAATTAAAGGTAAACAATACACGAGTACGTTTCTGAGGTCCAGGACTTGATGTCCCAAACAGAATCGAAGATCAGCAAATCGAAAAAAAATCTTTTCTCAAATTGAATTACGGGAAGAGACCGCAAAGAAATTAAAGGATGGAAGTCGGAGTACTCTCCAAGAGGCCATGGAAATGCCTCCGACTTCAAGTTTGCCCATTACTCGGGTAGACCAAAGCGTTTATATCGACCAAATCGTTCGAGACGATGCCTATAGAATCGAGCTATACTGCAAACAAGTCATGACCTTAGAAGCCAAAACGTTCTGAAAAGAGGAAGAACAGGAACGACGACTAGACTAAATCAGCAACATGCACCAATTGTGTCGGTGTCAGCTACAGTCCTACACAATGTATCGCTCCCTAACGCAAGGGAGCGAATCGTTGTATTGATGGTGCACCATATGTGATCCTCGAAGTAGAATATCAAGCATTTGATACCCGTCACCGTCTTTATCATCAACAGAAACAGTCTCAACATGATATCCAAAGACTTGGTGAAGCAACATGAGCTCAAAAAGACCAAAGCTGAATTATGCCTGTCAACATTGGTTTGACCAGTTTATTTACCGCCCTGGACGAACTGTGCACACAAATTTGCATGTACCTGTTTTCTCTTTGACATCAGGGATTATCCAAAATATGCCTGATTTTAATAATTAGGATGTGACTATCAGCGTGATGTGGCTTCGTGAGCAAAATCAAGACATTGCTTGGACTACAGAACGCATGACACCCCGCATCAGCACGAAGCAACACGCGGCAATATAACTGAGCCCACATAATCAATTATCGGCCAGATGAGTGGCGGACAACGATAAGCTTGCATAAATCAGAGCCGCGAGATCTTAAAGTACTACCAGCAACAAAGCCACCAAGGAGGTCAATGAATGACGCAATTAATTTCTTCTTACCAGCGTTCAAGAATTTTGCATCACGATCCAGACATCAAAGCTGTGTCTGTCGTCAACCCGCGAGACTCTGAAAAGATTGAGCGCTTCAAGAATCATGGATGGAAATCTTTTGAGAAGAATCTGGCGTATAAAACGCTACGCAAGTATGTAGACACAGAATTTGCGAAGAGCGTCCTAGCGATGCATCTTCAGTACGGAACGAAAACGATCACGAAATTTTGTTCGGGTCTGCTATCAAGCCATTAACCGTCGAACGATAGCACTAGAGCCCTCAAAAGCACAAAACAATCCACGAATGGACCAAAAGGATGGCATTGTTCAACAAAGTACGTCTGCCTCTTCGGCACCAACGTTTGGTCAAGAAACCTGTAGATAGGCGCATAGTGCACGACTATTGTCAACTTAATATAGCGACAATCTTGACAATGATACCGATGTTGCGTAAGGAAGACACCTTTGACACCATGTCCGGAATTTTTTGGTATTTGTGCATGGACCTGCTTTGGTTTTACTAACAAATTGAATTGCGTGTATCGGACACTGCATTTACCGCGAATTCAACCCCAGTTATATCTTTTTACTGTTTAGTCACTCGAATGGGACCTTGCGCAAGTCGGAGTACGTTTAAGTGGCTTTGAAACAAATCTTTTGAGGATTAAAGGACGTGATGTTGCAAACCACAATACGGCTGTAGACCGTGACCTCAAACGCTGTGAAGAATAGCAACTTTACATCATATTGTCAAAGTGGCAGTTTTGCGTGGATGAATTCCCGCGCCTAGAAATTTTGAGAGCTTCATTGGCACAAGCTTTACGTCTCCAGGTTCTGCAAGGACTTTGCGCAGTTTGAAAAACCACTCAGACAAAACCGATATTTATGAAGTATCTTCATTTGCTTTAAATATTCTCTTGTTTGCTGCAAGACTCTGACATTCCTGTGTGTGTGGCAATATATGACAATATACACAATATTCTGATCAAGTTAGAATAAAAAAGAAGCTACATGATGGTAAATTCCGGCCATTGTAACCCAAATCATGGTCATACAGAGGCTCAAACTCTAAATCGCAGCGTTTCTAGCAGTGTGCATAACCGACTGAGCTTTACAACCGATTCCCAATTTTCCTGCTACTACGTAAAATAACTTACAAAAATTACTCTCTTTTTGCCACCCTTTCTACCCAATTGTGTATTTAAATGGATAGTCCCGAGAATTTAGCTCTCGCCTTTCTCAAAAAATGCACGAAAACGATAAATCTGTCTCGTCTGCGTTGTTACATTGTGAGAGTGATCGCCGATCTAAGAAGTAACTCGATATAGAATCGTCTGTAGCTTCCACTTCAACCAACGATACAATCCCGATTCCAATGCTGAAACACAAGGCTTCAACCTCGGACTCTTTTGCTGCATTAAGTGCACTTGGTGTATCAGATCGTAATGCAATTTCTCTCCCAAGTCATGAGGCAATAGTGTCTCGTATTCACCAGATGAAGACACGCGTCCGACTATGGCTAGCAAAACGCTCAAACCAACTGCGTGTGACAACGAAGCAATTAAACGTCAGTAAGCTGCTGGCGGGGACTGGTCATTCATCGCCTCTTTCATGAAGCGCGGCCGTATACCCTACCTCTTCCTCGGTACGATATGGTGATCAACATCGTACGCATGTTTGCAAGATCACCGCTTCAAGAGATTATGGCATCACTGGTAAGCAAGCATCACGACACGTCCGAGCACCTGTACAGCAAGCTCGAAATTGACCAAGTTTCCAGACTTCACGATGGCAATATTTAATTCAAAGTGGTGTCGAAGGACTTCTCCATCGCCCTTGAACGCACAAGAATAGACATCCAGGGAGTGTACTTATGCTCAAGGAATTTGATGTACTAGGTGGCAAGCACCTCGTCGATATTGCGAATGCTGACTCAAACACGAATAAGGACTGCACCGCTTCTTCTTGTTGGGCTGCAAATCGTTGTACGAAACCCTTCGCAAAGAAGACCTCGCAGCTGTGATAATGTCAGCCATCTGGCAAAAATACTACTCAAGCACGACGTGCCCTGGCGCTTCTATTGTTAATATAGCGGTGCGAGACCAGCTCAAGTTTGACTGCAAGATGTACCCAGTCCACGAAAAGAATGCTTCGCATCCTTCCGAGCATCTGCTGTTCGGCTATCGTTTGGACCACTTCATCGACCAGCGCGCAAGTGACGACATCTTTCGACATTCAACTACTCCAACCGTGGCACCGGCGCTGCAGCCTATCAAGACCATTATTGCAGAAAGAATCAGCATTGGACGGGTTTACAAGGAGCTAATTTTAAGTCCGAGCCTCGACCTCACTGCAGCGTGAGTCAAAAAGAAAGAATGAGGCGAAGTCTCAGCAAGAAGCTTCAAATAATTTACCGCTCGGCTATAATCAGCTGGCAGGTCCTCCAAGTTGCACTGACTATATTCTGGGAGATGGCCATCGAATACTTGCTGATTTACTCAGTTGCATGCAATCAACCAAGTCTTGTTAAGTACGTAGACACGACTTTTGTAACAAGTGGAAGCACCTTAGATTTGCCGCTACCATTCAACTGCCATGGCATCCTCAAGGCGTGTGCCAAGTAGCGGGCCCATTTTGACTTGATTACAGAGCTTGCGCGCGCGTCAAAGTCATCTGGTATGTTCGAGCTTGCGCTCATGCCAATTATTCCAACAGTCTTTAAGAATGACCACTGACTTTAGTATTTCACGGGCCAGCCAGTCGAATATTTTTCCGCGCACCAAATGTGCTTCTTGCATCCAAACACGCTGCAATAGCTACTGCTTTTTTGGGGTTGAAAGTTTCGCATTTACAATGGCGTGATGTACAACAACAAGGTCACCTTCTTCACGACTTAGAAGCACCTCACAAGCTTGATGGGTACGATCCGGATGACTCGTCGTTGCTAAAAGAATGATTGAGTGCTGACTCCTTTCTTACGATAGTGGCTGAAGGTGGCTCCCGTGGCTGCTTAAGTTGGGTCGGAATAACAACATGCCTGAAATGACGTCTCGCTTAAAGTGACCATTTCTCTTAATGCCGTTTGTGACATCTGATACAAACGGCATTTAAAGAAATTGTCACGTCGTTATTGACAGTCTTTCATCCAAACACATGCTCATGTGCGTCCAAGAAACCAAATTTCACGACGCGTAGCATCTCAGTACGTTCAAATTTCACATCTGGTTTAATTTTCCCACAAGCTTTTCGTAAATGACAGCAACCCGCAGCTTGTCCAATCCAAGCGCGGTCGCAGTGAGTCCGCTATGTATTGACAACACCAAGTTTAGCAATCCACACGAGACAAGCAGAGCAGCTCGGGTCGTAGTGCAAGTCGAGTTTAAGCAATTAAGTCGCGGTCTTAGTCGTGTGTCCGAGTCTCCGAACAATAAGTGTGTTGCACCCATCATCCTCAACCCATCTGTTAAAAAATTTTACAAAGAGCGATTGTTTTTTGTGTCCATTGACAGGTGCAAACACATTGTAAATTCGAACAAAAGCACGTTGAACGATCGCCTTCACAAAAGAATCTTATCACGGCAGCGACGGATGAATAATTTCTGCAGCCGTGTTGATTTCAGAGAATTAAAGTGTAGCAGCAAGATGATAAGTGCAACACACTTAGTGTCCGAGTCTCCAAACACAAAGTGTGTTGCACCCATCATCTTCGACCCATCTGTTGAAAGATTTACAAAGAACGATTGCTTTTTGTGTCTATTGAAAGGTGCAAACACATTGTAAATGCGGACAGGAGCACGTCGAACAATCACGCTCACAAAAGAATTTTATCACGGCAGCGATAGATGTATAATTTCTGCAGCCGTATTGATTCCAGAAAATAAGAGTGTAGCAGCGTCTGGACTTCACTTCTATGACTTTAAGCGCGTGTTTACTCGACGTCTTCCTAATAAAAAATCGATGGACTTTATATTGGGCTCAAAGCAACTCTGTGACCGCTTTTACAACAGGGCCAGATTTTGCCTTCCGAAGCTTGGTGGTGATTAATTTGCTTATAGTGTTCTTATGAAGTGGTACGCAAATTTATGGTCGAGGCTATTGAAAATTTCCGCGATACCTCCTCGACTATTCGACAAATGTACCAGCGACTGAAAGGATCGCCGAGCAGGCCCTAGACCAACTTTGAAGTGCAAAAAATCTCGGAAAATTTGAGATTAGTGGAAAAAGAGCATCAGGACTCAGCCTTAAGACGTACCGATGAAGCGCAGCCAAACAGATATGCGAAAGGTCAAAGATGACTGCGTCACATTGAATCAAGCAGCCGCACGATACCGCATATATTCAGAGAAGACGATCAAGACTTCCTTGACGAGGCTTTGCGGAGCTATTAGGATGCGGTCATGAGAACCAGCCGATGCAATCAGGACAATTTTTTTACGTTCAAGCTGACAGTTTAAAACGCTCGACATCTCATCTTTTTTATCCTTTGGACACAAGTTTGCGGCGAGTTTCGATTGAGCAGGTAATAACACCGAGTGGAAATGTCTCAGCGAATCCTCAAGAAGTTTCTCTGCAATATCCGGAGCAGTGGGGGTCTGAGATGGGTGATCTTTACACCCCAACCGAGTTAGACGCAAAGCCAAATTTCGCAAAGCATTGCAAACTTCTCGACTCGTTTTCAATAGTGGTTCCAGCAAGATGTATAGCTTTAAGAGCCGCCCTGACCACTGCAGACTTCGCAAGCGCAATCAGGCATATGAAAACGACATCTTCTCCCGGAATGGACGGATTAACGGCTAATTTAATTAATGGACACCTAAGTATTTGTCGTGATTGCTTTTAAGTACAGGCTACGGCGTGTATGGTTTTGCTTCTCAGCGCAAATTGGCGGTCGTACTGCTGCATAAGAAAAATCTACGCACTGAGCCAAACAACTACTGTCTTACGGAGCCCGTGCGATTAAATGTATAGGTGCTGCCAAAAGCATTTACGTATCGATCACAAAGTGTTACGCTAGACTCAGTTCATCCAGACCAAAAGACTCTGTCGAGACCCGATCAAATTTTCGTCATGTACGGTTCCTTGTCGACCTGCAAGACCTTGTCACAACTTTAATCGACGTTTCTCGCCTAATCGATTGACCACATTTAGAGACAGCTTGAAATCGCTGACGAGTACTGTGCTGACTCTAGATCAAGCGTTAATTTTTCCAAGTCGGTAGTGTTGGCTTTCAATCGTAGCATGGTGTGTCCTGCAGTTTCCGAGGTCCAAGTTCTTGCACATTTGACACATCAGAGTTCTTGGGCATCCCGTTCGGCCAGGCGGCAGTCAATTACATGATTACCGAGTTCTTGAGTGCCCGCTTCTACGAGGTCATTGAATCCGGGTACAGGCGCGACGCGATAGACTGCTCATTACACAGACGATGGTGCTATCATTTTATGGCTTTATAACAGCTCGCAAATAAATGCGGCGCTGCCAATCGATGCTCATTTGTTTCATTTGAGTCGTAAACATGACCGTTACGGAGCGCACGTGATGTTCGTCCCGAACGAATTTCTTCGTCACTGATGCAAGCAAGAAGGTCTTGGTAATCCGCGTCTCGATGGACAGCGTAAGAAGCAGCGTTTTGTGCTTTTGTTGGTGTCGTAAGCGCTTCTGGTGAGCGTGACTAAAAGGCGGCGAGTGTTGAAGTGCTGGTGTCAGAATTAATCTGCTGTGGTGGATGACTTTCTTACAATTTTACCGCTTCGTTACGGCTAGCTTATCTCACTTGGACGAACTGCAATGCTTTGGAGAGAGACGTGGATGGGTTGGTACAAGACACAATGGGATGACATTTGGCATGACGTGGCCCTAAATGAACGGGCCATCTATGGCCTACAGCAGTCGATGTGGTTTCATCCCGATGCCGTTCTTAACAAAGAGAAGCTAACGCGGTCCGATACGGTCGATGTCTAGGCATGGTTACCGAACCACAACGAAGCTTTCGTCGCCATACTTCATGTACCTTCAAATTACGATTCATTGGTGACTTTGGGTGTGAAGGTGAAGCGTGACCAGCTGCAACCACGTTCGTGCAGCAATATATCGACCAAACGGTTTTCTCAGTGCGCGTATACTCAGCTGAACTGGTTACGTTCGCTGTACTTGCAAAGCGACGCAGATTGTTGATAGCCTTTGAGCACGACAACAAGTTCGGACTTTATAAGCATAAACGCACAAAGATGTCTGTTTCCACGAGTTGGCTACAAGAATAAACCGAAGATGTTGTTGATCTCGATAATTCCACGATCAGCATTCCTGACACTTGTCGACAATTAACAGATTGAAGCATTTGCGGCGTATAGCAAGCGACCACGTCAAATTCTGCTTCTGGTCTTTAAAGACTTGCAGTTTCGTCTAGCTTATCGCATGCTGCCCGTGCGATCGCGCTTCGGCTTTTGGAGACGTCGCATCCGGACATACGCAAATGCGTGCGTGAAGGATGCAACGCGACTGAGCCCGAGAAGCAACTAAGTTTTACTGCACGCTTGCGTCGTAGCTGTGGTGTCAGATCCTGCAGCTTGTCTCACCGATCCTCGTCTTTCGTCCGTTGTGGCACGGCATTGCTCTTTTGAGCAAGCTACGCGTACGTGACAGGATTAAAATGCTCCGCTGCAGTACGAGAAGTATGGCATGTGCTTTGAGCTTAAGTTCTCTATACGGTCAAGATGAACCGCAATCGATGCTTGTTCGATGGGCGGCAACCGATACCAACAGCTCTGGCACTCTCTATGACCTTGTCGACTTTCTGTGCGCACGTTCGCTTCTTTTAAAAAGCTTAAAATATATAGTACTTTAATTTGTATATCATGTGATCTAATTTGATACCCGCTGAGCAACATTTCAAAGACGTCGTCAAACTTGCCTTCCTGTACACATCATTACCTTTAATGCATCTCATATAAATTTTGGCGCCAACTAGCCCAGGCTTCCTTTCAGAAGAGTTGCCCGCATAATAAAGTCTGAAGTTGACTTATTACAGCTCTGTTGTGTTAATTGGGTGGCTGTTCCTGTAACCTTTTTTCCTTTTGCTTTTAAGCGACGAAATGCACAGAAAGAATTGATGCTTGTTTTTGTCAAGGACAAAAACTGAATTATGGGTACAATAGTAAATTCTGACAATTAAGTACAACGTATTCCTTTCTTTTTGTTCTGCCTAATTCCTGTATATATTCTAACTTAGCTAAGCAATTTAGGCAGGACACCGATGGCATCAGGTTTTAGATTCCTTAGAACGAAAGGCCAGCTAAAAACCATAAAAGCTTGGTTTTTGCAATGGCCCGTTACATAAATATTTTCTTAATGGATAAGTCACACACTTCGATCGTTGAATAGACTTCAAAAGTAGTGAGCGCTCACTCACGAGTAGATCGTGGATTGTCTGCACGCCTTCTCTGCGCAGTGTGTTGTTTGACGTTATTACACGGACTAAACGTAAACATTTTGCCAGATTTAGGTTGCCTGCGAACCCGTCAATGCAATGTTTTCGAAGCGTAAGCTGTTAAACGGTGACCATTAGTTACAAAGTATTCCATGCAGCATAAAGGCAAGCAATATAGAGCAAAAAGTTACAAATTTATATGTGGGTTTATGTACTGCTGGTAATCGGCGAGACGTCCGCGCTGCCCCCGTTCAAAAGAGAGAAGAAGAGTGCAGATTGCGAATTTATGTTTGCTTCTGAAAAACATTTTTGTATTGTTAAAGCAAGTCATTTGAGAAAAATCTAATTCTATCTATTAGCCGCACTATATAAGTATATGTACCAATTGTTGCCGCATAGCCCTTGTGTCGCCGAACGACACTATGGTTGCTACTATCCGCCCGTGTCTCCACGTCTGTTCATCTTTTTCAGCAATCATCGCCTACAAGCTATATTATGGCAACTGCACATAGTAATAACATCATGCTCGAACGACAGCACAAGCTCCAGCTTTCCGTCGCCAGCAAATTTGATATCTCGTTTCGCACCTTCCACAGCAACTGTTATTAAAGATAATAATATTGACGAGCGAACATTTACAAAAGTACCTGGGCAACTACATCGAATGAAACATCGGTTAAAGCGTCGAACTTGAACTTTACCAACTCAAGCTTTAACGTTTTTGTGGCGAAACCTTCTCTGCTTAACACAACGCACGCAATGCATTCTGCCACCTCAAGATGTAATACAGACTTGCACTCCCACTAAGATGCCAATGCGTACTTGTAAGAAACGTAATGCCGCTTTCACGTCCATCATTCGAAACTCACGAGCAGTAGCCATCTTTGTGCCTCTGTCATACGTTTCACCTAAGATAGAAGCAAAGCTTGGGAACCTCATAATAGTGTCAATCATAGCGTTGCAATTCTTCAAACCCAGTACCACAGTATTGAGCTTGCTAATACTTTCTCAATTTACAAGAATGTCACATAACCGCCAGCTCTGCCCGGTTCAGAATCGCCGCCACTGGAGCGATACGGGTAGCGACGTCACTGGCTAGACCACTTTGTTCCATCTATATGTATTATCCTTACATATCTGATAAGAAAGGCCAGATTAAGGGGAGTTTGAATAGAGAGGGCATGGAATGAGTAATTTTATTATGGACTGCTGAAGGGCGAAAAAAATGGTACTTTTGAATAGCGATCAAAACGTAGAATAGACGAGATTGGGAGAGCTAGAAAATTAGTGGATGATAATATTAGACCAAAAATGTACAAGGTTTCCCTTATATCGAGCTGCGAAGTCGACGCAATCTTACACGCAAGGGCGGTTTATCGCGATCAGCTCGGAAGTGATTTTGGGATTAGGAAAGGTGATGATACCCGTTACGCCGCCCAAGCGTGACCAAATCGTTGCTGCAAAATTATGCCTTGCGTCAAAGCACTTAGCTTCTAAAGTGACATGCGATATGCCGGTCATGGAGAATGAGACGTCTGCAGATTTGCTCAATGAAGAGAGGCTTTCGAAGCTTGTTCATGTACACGGCCTTCATCCCAACCATCATGCTTTAACACCAAATTTAGCGTCGCTTTTAGACCCGAGTAATGCTGAAATTGTGCCGTCAGCATCGATCGATTTTGGAGCTTTTGAAGCGCATGTCGCGGCAAAACGCGTTGCTATGTATAAGAAAAGGCAGACGCAAACTGCAGAAAAAGAACGAGAAAAGGAAAAAGCATGGGTTGAAGCACGTCGCTTAATTCGGAAATCGAATGAGGCTATGCACAAGGCTCTTGGAATAGCTGGTTTGTCTGCACAAGATCACCTTAACTTGGCTCAACATCGTCGGAAGCAGGAGATCAGGGTTGAAAAAGAGGCTTCTGATACGGAACGTCAAAATCGTTGGTACAATTGTCCCTCCAAGCGATTAGTGAAAGCTTCAAATAATCAGACTCCCTACTCAAACCAGTACCAAAAACGAGCAAACGATGAAATGAAGCGCTTAGTTGAGCTCAAACAAAGGACGATCAAAACAAATTTGCTGAAGCTTCGAAAACAAACTTACGAGATTATTTCAAAAGCAGGTGGAGCTTATGTCCGTGGTTCTTATCTGCTTAAAATGCCAAACCGCACGGTAAGAAAGCGTAACAATTTCAAGCAAGTTGATACTTTGATTAATAAATACTAAGAATTTATGACATTTACGTGTTGACTGACGTTCATCTTGTAAGTGTAATGTCGATGACTATTGATAAGGAAATATTTCGGGAAAGGTGAATTTTTAGAATTGTAAAATTCAACGCAAATTTATACACACTGAATAAAAAGACACGACCAACCAATCATTGTGCACCACTATGCCGCAAGCGAAAAGGGATTCGTCAGAACAAGCGCGTGTGAGTGACTTAAGCAAACCGACTAGCTCCTTTTCTTCAAATTTGGCAGGTGCTTCGCTTGAGACAAAGCTTAACTGCATCAACACGTAGACAAACACCAAGATCGCCGCCATTAAAAGACGGTGATTGAAGCATCAAGTCGTGGAAACTGTCGGGCAGTAAATGGGCCGGCACACAAAGCCGAGTTTTATGTACAACGCTAATTCCACTCCATTTCTTGCATACTGAAGTATTATAAGAAGATATTCGTAAAAACTGCCAAGGTGCTTAATTAGAAGGCGCATAAAATTGTATTATCAAATCCGTCTTAGATGTTATGTCTATTGCACATGAACACTCGTTTACTATATAATATATGGCTTTTTTTTCTTTGGCTTCCTTTGTGTGAAGTGCTGTAAGTCCCCATCAACTCTGGCAACCCATAGGGTCACTCCTAGGAAAATTCTCTTTCTGAACCAGGAGAATGGAAAAAATAAACCTTCTTTCAAATTAAATGGAAAAATTACAGAACAAAAAATGATAAAGAAGCAGAAAAATATACCTAGCAATGAATATTTTGGCAACAATGGCAGAAATATATATACATGTAAAAATAAAAAAAGAGAATTTATGCCTTTAAAATAGTAATTTTACCGCATAAATTTTTTGGGGAGCCTTGAAGAGATGGTTTGGATGCAATGGAAACAGAGAGATGGCGCGCATTCATATCCACTTGTTACAAATATGGGAGTCACTACATAAACTGGACAGATAGTGTGTATACTGTTCAAAATTTTGGTGGAAGTTGGTACTACAGACGCAACATCGACATGCTCACGCACTTAAGCCGCAGCTCCAAATAGGTTGCGAAATACTGCAACATAGCATGATCTTGATTTATAGAGCTATGTGAAGGCTTGCCTGGACTCACATAGACATCCTGCGTCACGATTGAGAGCGTTTCTATGGTCGCCATGAGCTCAGATACTCGTAAAATTTGGTAGTTTATTAACTCGATAGAATATTAAGTAATTTAGAGCTCAAAATTAGCGACTTGTGAGCTGTAATTTTTAGTTTTCTACCCGTAAATTTGTCATACCAGCCCGACCACATTTGAAATCTATTGGTGACAAGTTTAAATTGTTAATTAATCTTTGCCATAGCGTATTTAGCTTCAGTCTCCGCAACATTAACTGCTCTAGACTGGGCCCATAAGCCCAAAGTGCGTTTAATTCGCCCTTGTGTTCGGCGACAGCGTAGACGCAATTTAATACTGGATCGTCAAGGGCAGCTTCAAGACATCTCTCAAACGCACGACATTCGCTTCAGGTGTTACCGATCGGAGTGGCGAGACAATGGAGTCATCAAGCGCCGAGTGATTAAATGCATGATTGACAAGCGGATGGCTGATATGGCTATATATGAACGATCTCGAGCATCATATCGATCTTATAGAGTATTTACAGGAGGTGAGAGAAGATCTACGCGCATGATATGTAAGTACGATTTACTTTGATTTCATTATTTAGGGTAACATGTATATTACTAATCTTGACGAGATTGACTCCAATCCTGTCGTTTTGGATGAGCTAATAGAAACGCCAGAGCAAAAACCGTGCTTGTAATCCTTGTTATTAAATCAAGCTAGAAAGAACACAAGACATTCAAAAATTGGAGCCAATTGCATTATCGAAGCTACTCTGTGGAAGCAACGTGCTGAAAGAGCAAGAAAAGTGACGATTCGACAACCCTTTTCCAGTACCGCGTTAAGGATCGTGTTTACAAGCTCTTACTACCCGCTGTCGATGAACTTGGAGAAGTTGTTGGAGAAGGTTGTCGTTTGGCGTCATGTTCTCCGTGGCACTGCCACAGGGTTGCTTGAATGATCGCTCACAGGAGGTAGATCATGGAGCACTTTGCTTAGTTCGCCACGCTTTGATGGCAATTTGTCAGCCAGATCCGCTATCGCCGATCCACCCAATTCACTTGCAGATACGGAAGAATCCTCATGCAGTCGCACATCGCTTGCTTAAACTTTTGCCACAGTTTTACAGCAAATCTGCAGTAGGCTCGACAACAGCTGATTCCACTACTTCCAACGCAATAGCAGGGGCTGCATTTTTGAAGTGTTTTACTGCATTGATCTTGTGAAGACCACGGTTCATAGTTGATTCGACAACTGATGCCGCACATTTGATTCAATCCGCCCTGTTGCTCTTGCAGGCACTTTTCTTGTCGTTAGACGCTTAAAAGGTCGTCTAGTGGCAAGTCTCACTACATCCAACTTCGCCGATTGAGGTGATGTGTGATGTCGTGACACACTGCTCGTCTTTGATGTTCTGCCACCTTAAGTGATCGACTTTGCATTTGATTCAGAATCAATAACATCGATCGCAGTATCACGTTTGGCATCACTGAGTAGCGTATTGCTCGCCAAGGCTGGACAGTGTTTTTGCCATGAAACACGTCTCATCGACTTCTTAATGTTCCATAGCAGCTACAAAAGCTGCGATTTGTTGTGTCATGCGGCACGTCTTCCCAACAAATACCAAGCATTTTACCGGTTTAAATACTGCACCTTTACGCTTTCGACTCTTATTTACAGTCTGTTGGATATAATTCTGCTGCTTGTCGGCAGTCTTTACCTCCTGAGTAGACTTTTGATGTTCAAGACACAAAGTACATGCCGAGGGCATTGTCTGTGTCAATTCGAAGGGAATCACACTGATAACTTAACTTACTCTTTCTACGAATGCCAGCAATTGCACTTCGCGACGGCAAATAATTTAAGACACAGTTGCTTGAGCAACGCCATGTTTCGCGTTGCCGTGCGATACTGTAGATAAAGAAATACGCACCCACGAGGGTAATCATTGTGCTGCCGAGTTGCATCATTGGTACCATTGTATTCTCGTGGCCATTTAGAAAGTCGGCAAAGATGCGACGCAACATCAAGATGTTCACGCACTTAAGACGCAGCTCCAAATAGGTCGCAAAATCCTGCAACATAACATGATCTTGATTTACAAAGCTATGTGAAGGCTTGCCTGGACTCACATAGCCATCCTGCATCACGACAGAGAACGCTTCTATGGTCGCCATGAGCTCAGATACTCGTAATAATTTGGCAATTTATCAATTTGATATAATATTAAGTAATTTAGAGCTCAAAATTAGCGACTTGTAAGCTTTCAGGTAATTTTTGGTTTTGCGCTGATGAATATTGACACTCAGGTCCGAAGAGAAGAGTATGGGCTGGTTTTCGTTGGCGGGTTTGAGCAATCGGACTTTTTGAGCCAGTAACATCTTCTTCTTGGTGCAGCTTTGATCGTTGGTGTACCCATTTTTCGTGCTGTCTTTTAGCATTTTACGACGCGAAAATAGTCTTTTTGCCTGCGCCAAGCTGAGAATTTTGTCAACTCGCTCATCGTCGTACATAAAAGACTGCTTCGTAATAAAGCGTAATTACGCAAAGTGTGGGCATACAAATTTCAAGCTGAAATGAGTGGCATGCCAATTTTCTCATTCTCCATCTCGCCACCAAGAAGATAAGCAAATAGTGAGTAAGTTTGCGAACACCAAGAAGAGCGGGCTTGAGACATATGAGCTCGGCACGTGGCCCTGAGGTGGAATGGGTTACTATCAATGAATATCAAGCAAGAAGATTGCATGAGATACTGCGTTCTCATGATTACCATCAAAAGCTGATCTTGCGCCTAGCATTAAAGGATTGGATTTCTCAACACTAGTGAAACTTTCACCAATTTTAGCAACCAACAAGAGGATACACATGGGGCAATTTTTCCGCCTAGCGTATCTCCAAAACCGCAAATATCAAAATGTAGAGGCGATCCGCGACTCTTTCCGTTCCGGCTACGTGGAACACTACGAAGAATCGTTAGTCGAGCTTGGGCATAAAGAGCAAGATTTTTTTCGCACGGTTGACGGACTCAAATTTAATATTCACACTCGGTCGCTCAAGAACTGCATCCAATGTGCTGTTATGTGCGGTTCAACTGTCCATATTGCACACCGGACTTTCCAAAGTTTAAGAACACTTTTCGTAATCACCCCGAATATGAAAAGAAGCTGACTAGTGAATACGCTCAGCTATCCTCAAGTTGAGTAAGGAGTGGGTGATGGTAAATTTGCTGTAATTTAACGAGCAGAACGTCAGTCCTCACCTTCTTTTTCGCCGGATTCAGAATCCTTGCAACCTTATTTGAATAGCGTGGGTGAAGTGCGTGAAGTCTTCGCCACCATCAGGTCAATGCGTACCCAGATCAACGATCTAAGAAAGGCCAATCAGGTGCAGAGTCGTCTTCAATCAACGATTTGTAGCGCAAGGCGGATGAGTTGTATAGAAGAATCGTGGATGAAGAAGCGGTCGATTTCGCTTCTTCCGGATCCAGTAATGCAAATCAAGTTGTGGAAAACCAAAATGATGGCATTACCGATTCCGATCTTGAAGAGAGCATTGACTTGCATCGGCATGAGGTTGCTTTGCAACGAGCGATCCAGTAAGCTGAAAAATTATTTTAATTATCAAGATAGCCTGACGCGAAGATGGGATGGGGAAGACTGCCCGACTCAATTGTCGCCGTATTCTGAGTGAAGTTACGAGTTTGAGTGCGCATGTTGTCATCGCGAGCAGAGATGTCGCACCCTAATTATTTGTCATTTAGAAAGGAAGCTAATTGCATTTCAATCTAACCTTCGTATAGACCCTTTTTACAGATAATGCATATTAATACTTGTAAAATAAAAAGTGAAAAGCGGTAGAAATGAGCGACGTAAATTTCTCCAGGAGCGCCCCAGACGGTTAAAACGCAAGGTAGATACAGCAAGAGCAGAGCCATTCGCAGCAGAAGAAGAGGAAGATGCAGCAAGAGAAGACGCGCGAGTGGCTGAAACACAAAATCATGAATGAATAATGGGACAATAAAAATATTGATGACAATTACGATGTTCTGCTGGCAAGGCATGTTGAAACTATCGCAGCGATCAACTATCTCGATGATAGATTGACCATTTCCCCAAATTTATATCTTGCGCATGGCTACGCTATCTTTGTAGAGCGGATTGACAGTGTAGATCCATTCGTCATGCGTTTTATCGCTGCTGAACGAAAGAACATCAACAGGGAAGCATTTTGTGGGATTCTATTCCTTATTGATTTACGCAATCTTTTTGTAGAGCTGCAGCACATAGGCTGCGTGAAAGGAGAGCTCAAGTATGTACTGCCTTATTGCTGCATCAGTCCGTTCCTTACTGAATCGTCTTGGGCAGCTTCAAGACAGTCTCTTAAACGCACGGCATTTGCTTCAGGTGTTACCGATCGGAGAGACGAGATAATGGAGTCATCACGCGCCAAGGGATCGAATGCATGATTGACGAGCTGATGGCGGATTTGGCTATAATTGAACGATTGCGAGCATCATATCGATCTTATAGAGTATTTACAGGAGGTGAGAGAAGATCTACGCGCATGATATACCGGTATGATTTATTTTGGTTTCGTTATTTAGGGTACATGTATATTATTAATGTCGACGAGGTTGACTCTGATCCTGTCGTTCTGGATGAGTCTATAGAAACGCCAGGGCCAGTCATGAAAAAGGACATGCTTCAAAAGCCTGTGCTTGTTATCTCAGTCATTAAATCAGCCAGATTGAACACAAGGCATTCAAAAAATTGGAGTCAACTACATTATCGAAGCTACTAAGTGGGGGTGTGCTGAAGTGTTTACACCCTAGATGGCCGTTCCGATCAACGAACAAGACAAGTGACGCTTCAACAAACGCTTATTCCAGTGCCGCGTTAACGGTCGTTATACGCGTCGATGTACGTTCGCGTTGCTATTTGTCACAGCACCCCGATTAATGAACATTTGAACAGTGTCTACATAGAGAAACTTTACTCAGAGTGAACCGCTTGTCCATCGCCAACACCTTTGTTGATGTCATGCGGGAAAAATAAAGCTTTATGTCTTGCAGTAGAACTTGGCTGCCTTCGCGGTGCACCAGATTTTTACAAACCGCTGGAGATGCCGTTAAAGGTGCCGTTGGAATAGCTCGTCTTTTGGCCTCGCACTCTACGTTGCCATAATTGGCTGACATGCAGGGTCGCTTCACGGCTCATGGAAGGCGGCGGATCTGATTTATTGTCATCAAATCAGATCCACCACCTTCCATGAGCCCGTGATCATCATTTGCATCCTTATTCACTTCCGTAGCATTAGAAGCACGTGAATCTGGCAATTGCCCTTTCTCTAGTGCAGCAATACGTTCGTTCGAAGTCTGGAGTTGTTGTTCCAGCCGTTCAGTCGTTCAATACATTGTTGATGCTAATTTGAAGCGTTTTTAATTTGTTTTTGTTGTTGCTGGTCAATTTGCTGTTGTTGTTGCTGCATGTCTGGATTTATAAAACGCTGTCGGTGTCGGTCCGTGTCTATCGACAAATTGTACATATGTAGCCACAGTAATCTTTGGATTGAAATCTGTGTTTTTGGTAATGTTTCCGGCATCGTCTTCTTTTTTGGATTTTCTTCCAATGACGAGGATAGCTGCACGTCAATATAGCTCCTCTTGTACTAATACAATTTTGATGAGTACATATTCCTCGTTTTTCTCCTTTTGGTGCGTGTGCATCAGTCATCGTTTTCGCGCAGCGTCCTGTCCACTCATCTCTGGCCCCCCTCGCTGAACATCCTTGGCCTCTCTCACCGCACATCACCGACCTCTCTCACCACACATCCCCGACCTCTCTTACCTCACACCTCTGACATCTCTCACCACACATCCCTGACCTCTCACGATTGGGAAGACTGCCTGACTCAATTGTCGCCGTAATCTGAGTGAAGTTACGAGTTTGAGTGCGCATGTTGTCATCGCGAGCAGAGATGTCGCACCCTAATTATTTGTCATTTAGAAAGGAAGCTAATTGCATTTCAATCTAACCTTCGTATAAACTCTTTTTACAAATAATGCATATTAATACTTGTAAAATAAAAATGAAAAGCGATAGAAATGAGCGACGTAAATTTCTCCAGGAGCGCCCCAGACGGTTAAAACGCAAGGTAGATACAGCAAGAGCAGAGCATTTGCAGCAGGAGAAGAGGAAGATGCAGCAAGAGAAGACGCGCGAGTGGCTGAAACACAAAATCATGAATGAATAATGGGATAATAAAAATATTGGTGACAATTACGATGTTCTGCTGGCAAGGCATGTTGAAACTATTGCAGCGATCAACTATCTCGATGATGGATTGACCATTTCCCCAAATTTATATCTTGCGCATGGCTACGCTATCTTTGTAGAGCGGATTGACAGTGCAGATCCATTCGTCATGCGTTTTATCGCTGCTGAACGAAAGAACATCAACAGGGAAGCATTTTGTGGGATTCTATTCCTTATTGATTTATCTTTTTGTAGAGCTGCAGCACATAGGCTGCGTGAAAGGAGAGCTCAAGTATGTACTGCCTTATTGCTGCATCAGTCCGTTCCTTACTGAATCGTCTTGGGCAGCTTCAAGACAGTCTCTTAAACGCACGGCATTTGCTTCAGGTGTTACCGATCGGAGAGACGAGATAATGGAGTCATCACGCGCCAAGGGATCAAATGCATGATTGACGAGCTGATGGCGGATTTGGCTATAATTGAACGATTGCGAGCATCATATCGATCTTATAGAGTATTTACAGGAGGTGAGAGAAGATCTACGCGCATGATATACCGGTATGATTTATTTTGGTTTCGTTATTTAGGGTACATGTATATTATTAATGTCGACGAGGTTGACTCTGATCCTGTCGTTCTGGATGAGTCTATAGAAACGCCAGGGCCAGTCATGAAAAGGACATGCTTCAAAAGCCTGTGCTTGTTATCTCAGTCATTAAATCAGCCAGATTGAACACAAGGCATTCAAAAAATTGGAGTCAACTACATTATCGAAGCTACTAAGTGGGTGTGCTGAAGTGTTTACACCCTAGATGGCCGTTCCGATCAACGAACAAGACAAGTGACGCTTCAACAAACGCTTATTCCAGTGCCGCGTTAACGGTCGTTATACGCGTCGATGTACGTTCGCGTTGCTATTTGTCACAGCACCCCGATTTATGAACATTCGAACAGTGTTTACATAGAGAAACTTTACTCAGAGTGAACCGCTTGTCCATCGCCAACACCTTTGTTGATGTCATGCGGGAAAATAAAGCTTTATGTCTTGCAGTAGAACTTGGCTGCCTTCGCGGTGCACCAGATTTTTACAAACCGCTGGAGATGCCGTTAAAGGTGCCGTTGGAATAGCTCGTCTTTTGGCCTCGCACTCTACGTTGCCATAATTGGCTGACATGCAGGGTCGCTTCACGGCTGGACATGGAAGGCGGCGGATCTGATTTATTGTCATCAAATCAGATCCACCACCTTCCATGAGCCCGTGATCATCATTTGCATCCTTATTCACTTCCGTAGCATTAGAAGCACGTGAATCTGGCAATTGCCCTTTCTCTAGTGCAGCAATACGTTCGTTCGAAGTCTGGAGTTGTTGTTCCAGCCGTTCAGTCGTTCAATACATTGTTGATGCTAATTTGAAGCGTTTTTAATTTGTTTTTGTTGTTGCTGGTCAATTTGCTGTTGTTGTTGCTGCATGTCTGGATTTATAAAACGCTGTCGGTGTCGGTCCGTGTCTATCGACAAATTGTACATATGTAGCCACAGTAATCTTTGGATTGAAATCTGTGTTTTTGGTAATGTTTCCGGCATCGTCTTCTTTTTTGGATTTTCTTCCAATGACGAGGATAGCTGCACGTCAATATAGCTCCTCTTGTACTAATACAATTTTGATGAGTACATATTCCTCGTTTTTCTCCTTTTGGTGCGTGTGCATCAGTCATCGTTTTCGCGCAGCGTCCTGTCCACTCATCTCTGGCCCCCCTCGCTGAACATCCTTGGCCTCTCTCACCGCACATCACCGACCTCTCACCACACATCCCCGACCTCTCTTACCTCACACCTCTGACATCTCTCACCACACATCCCTGACCTCTCACGATTGGGAAGACTGCCTGACTCAATTGTCGCCGTAATCTGAGTGAAGTTACGAGTTTGAGTGCGCATGTTGTCATCGCGAGCAGAGATGTCGCACCCTAATTATTTGTCATTTAGAAAGGAAGCTAATTGCATTTTAATCTAACCTTCGTATAAACTCTTTTTACAAATAATGCATATTGACACTTGTAAAA
Organism: Plasmopara viticola; assembly: GCA_001695595.3. NCBI lineage: Eukaryota > Oomycota > Peronosporomycetes > Peronosporales > Peronosporaceae > Plasmopara > Plasmopara viticola. The sequence continues at coordinate 19,037 of MBPM02000125.1, read as the reverse complement.
TAAAAAATGAAAAGCGATAGAAATGAGCGACGTAAAGTTTCTCCAGGAGCGCCCCAGACGGTTAAAACGCAAGGTAGATACAGCAAGAGCAGAGACATTTGCAGCAGGAGAAGAGGAAGATGCAGCAAGAGAAGACGCGCGAGTGGCTGAAACACAAAATCATGAATGAATAATGGGATAATAAACAATATTGGTGACAATTACGATGTACTGCTGGCAAGGCATGTTGAAACTATTGCAGCGATCAACTATCTCGATGATGGATTGACCATTTCCCCAAATTTGGATCTTGCGCATGGCTACGCTATCGTTGTAGAGCGGATTGACAGTGCAGATCCATTCGTCATGCGTTTTATCGCTGATGAACGAAAGAACATCAACAAGGTAGATCCGGGAAGCATTTTGTGGGATTCTATTCCTTATTGATTTATTTTTTGTAGAGCTGCAGCACATAGGCTGCGTGAAAGGAGAGCTCAAGTATGTACTGCCTTATTGCTGCATCAGTCCGTTCCTTACTGAATCGTCTTGGGCAGCTTCAAGACAGTCTCTTAAACGCACGGCATTCGCTTCAAGTGTTACCGATCGGAGTGACGAGATAATGGAGTCATCACGCGCCAAGGGATCAAATGCATGATTGACGAGCTGATGGCGGATTTGGCTATAATTGAACGATTGCGAGCATCATATCGATCTTATACAGTATTTACAGGAGGTGAGAGAAGATCTACGCGCATGATATACCGGTATGATTTATTTTGATTTCGTTATTTAGGGTACATGTATATTATTAATGTCGACGAGGTTGACTCTGATCCTGTCGTTCTGGATGAGCCTATAGAAACGCCAGGGCCAGTCATGTAAAAGGACATGCTTCAAAAGCCTGTGCTTGTTATCCCAATTATTGAAGCAGCCAGATTGAACACAAGGCATTCAAAAAATTAGAGTCAACTAAATTATCGAAGCTACTAAGTGGGAACAATGTGCTGAAGTGTTTACACCCTTGATGGCCGTTCCAATCAACGAACAAGACAAGTGACGCTTCAACAAACGCTTATTCCAGTGCCGCGTTAACGGTCGTTATACGCGTCGATGTATGTTCGCGTTGCTATTTGTCACAGCACCCCGATTAATGAACATTTGAACAGTGTCTACATAGAGAAACTTTACTCAGAGTGAACCACTTGTCCATCGCCAACACCTTTGTTGATGTCATGCGGGAAAATAAAGCTTTATGTCTTGCAGTAGAACTTGGCTGCCTTCGCGGTGCACCAGATTTTTACAAACCGCTGGAGATGCCGTTAAAGGTGCCGTTGGAATAGCTCGTCTTTTGGCCTCGCACTCTACGTTGCCATAATTGGCTGACATGCAGGGTCGCTTCACGGCTCATGGAAGGCGGCGGATCTGATTTATTGTCATCAAATCAGATCCACCACCTTCCATGAGCCCGTGATCATCATTTGCATCCTTATTCACTTCCGTAGCATTAGAAGCACGTGAATCTGGCAATTGCCCTTTCTCTAGTGCAGCAATACGTTCGTTCGAAGTCTGGAGTTGTTGTTCCAGCCGTTCAGTCGTTCAATACATTGTTGATGCTAATTTGAAGCGTTTTTAATTTGTTTTTGTTGTTGCTGGTCAATTTGCTGTTGTTGTTGCTGCATGTCTGGATTTATAAAACGCTGTCGGTGTCGGTCCGTGTCTATCGACAAATTGTACATATGTAGCCACAGTAATCTTTGGATTGAAATCTGTGTTTTTGGTAATGTTTCCGGCATCGTCTTCTTTTTTGGATTTTCTTCCAATGACGAGGATAGCTGCACGTCAATATAGCTCCTCTTGTACTAATACAATTTTGATGAGTACATATTCCTCGTTTTTCTCCTTTTGGTGCGTGTGCATCAGTCATCGTTTTCGCGCAGCGTCCTGTCCACTCATCTCTGGCCCCCCTCGCTGAACATCCTTGGCCTCTCTCACCGCACATCACCGACCTCTCACCACACATCCCCGACCTCTCTTACCTCACACCTCTGGCATCTCTCACCACACATCCCTGACCTCTCACGATTGGGAAGACTGCCTGACTCAATTGTCGCCGTAATCTGAGTGAAGTTACGAGTTTGAGTGCGCATGTTGTCATCGCGAGCAGAGATGTCGCACCCTAATTATTTGTCATTTAGAAAGGAAGCTAATTGCATTTCAATCTAACCTTCGTATAAACTCTTTTTACAAATAATGCATATTGACACTTGTAAAATAAAAAATGAAAAGCGATAGAAATGAGCGACGTAAAGTTTCTCCAGGAGCGCCCCAGACGGTTAAAACGCAAGGTAGATACAGCAAGAGCAGAGACATTTGCAGCAGGAGAAGAGGAAGATGCAGCAAGAGAAGACGCGCGAGTGGCTGAAACACAAAATCATGAATGAATAATGGGATAATAAACAATATTGGTGACAATTACGATGTTCTGCTGGCAAGGCATGTTGAAACTATTGCAGCGATCAACTATCTCGATGATGGATTGACCATTTCCCCAAATTTGGATCTTGCGCATGGCTACGCTATCGTTGTAGAGCGGATTGACAGTGCAGATCCATTCGTCATGCGTTTTATCGCTGATGAACGAAAGAACATCAACAAGGTAGATCCGGGAAGCATTTTGTGGGATTCTATTCCTTATTGATTTATTTTTTTGTAGAGCTGCAGCACATAGGCTGCGTGAAAGGAGAGCTCAAGTATGTACTGCCTTATTGCTGCATCAGTCCGTTCCTTACTGAATCGTCTTGGGCAGCTTCAAGACAGTCTCTTAAACGCACGGCATTCGCTTCAAGTGTTACCGATCGGAGTGACGAGATAATGGAGTCATCACGCGCCAAGGGATCAAATGCATGATTGACGAGCTGATGGCGGATTTGGCTATAATTGAACGATTGCGAGCATCATATCGATCTTATACAGTATTTACAGGAGGTGAGAGAAGATCTACGCGCATGATATACCGGTATGATTTATTTTGATTTCGTTATTTAGGGTACATGTATATTATTAATGTCGACGAGGTTGACTCTGATCCTGTCGTTCTGGATGAGCCTATAGAAACGCCAGGGCCAGTCATGTAAAAGGACATGCTTCAAAAGCCTGTGCTTGTTATCCCAATTATTGAAGCAGCCAGATTGAACACAAGGCATTCAAAAAATTAGAGTCAACTAAATTATCGAAGCTACTAAGTGGGAACAATGTGCTGAAGTGTTTACACCCTAGATGGCCGTTCCGATCAACGAACAAGACAAGTGACGCTTCAACAAACGCTTATTCCAGTGCCGCGTTAACGGTCGTTATACGCGTCGATGTATGTTCGCGTTGCTATTTGTCACAGCACCCCGATTAATGAACATTTGAACAGTGTCTACATAGAGAAACTTTACTCAGAGTGAACCGCTTGTCCATCGCCAACACCTTTGTTGATGTCATGCGGGAAAAATAAAGCTTTATGTCTTGCAGTAGAACTTGGCTGCCTTCGCGGTGCACCAGATTTTTACAAACCGCTGGAGATGCCGTTAAAGGTGCCGTTGGAATAGCTCGTCTTTTGGCCTCGCACTCTACGTTGCCATAATTGGCTGACATGCAGGGTCGCTTCACGGCTCATGGAAGGCGGCGGATCTGATTTATTGTCATCAAATCAGATCCACCACCTTCCATGAGCCCGTGATCATCATTTGCATCCTTATTCACTTCCGTAGCATTAGAAGCACGTGAATCTGGCAATTGCCCTTTCTCTAGTGCAGCAATACGTTCGTTCGAAGTCTGGAGTTGTTGTTCCAGCCGTTCAGTCGTTCAATACATTGTTGATGCTAATTTGAAGCGTTTTTAATTTGTTTTTGTTGTTGCTGGTCAATTTGCTGTTGTTGTTGCTGCATGTCTGGATTTATAAAACGCTGTCGGTGTCGGTCCGTGTCTATCGACAAATTGTACATATGTAGCCACAGTAATCTTTGGATTGAAATCTGTGTTTTTGGTAATGTTTCCGGCATCGTCTTCTTTTTTGGATTTTCTTCCAATGACGAGGATAGCTGCACGTCAATATAGCTCCTCTTGTACTAATACAATTTTGATGAGTACATATTCCTCGTTTTTCTCCTTTTGGTGCGTGTGCATCAGTCATCGTTTTCGCGCAGCGTCCTGTCCACTCATCTCTGGCCCCCCTCGCTGAACATCCTTGGCCTCTCTCACCGCACATCACCGACCTCTCTCACCACACATCCCCGACCTCTCTTACCTCACACCTCTGACATATCTCACCACACATCCCTGACCTCTCACGATTGGGAAGACTGCCTGACTCAATTGTCGCCGTAATCTGAGTGAAGTTACGAGTTTGAGTGCGCATGTTGTCATCGCGAGCAGAGATGTCGCACCCTAATTATTTGTCATTTAGAAAGGAAGCTAATTGCATTTCAATCTAACCTTCGTATAAACTCTTTTTACAAATAATGCATATTGACACTTGTAAAATAAAAAATGAAAAGCGATAGAAATGAGCGACGTAAAGTTTCTCCAGGAGCGCCCCAGACGGTTAAAACGCAAGGTAGATACAGCAAGAGCAGAGACATTTGCAGCAGGAGAAGAGGAAGATGCAGCAAGAGAAGACGCGCGAGTGGCTGAAACACAAAATCATGAATGAATAATGGGATAATAAACAATATTGGTGACAATTACGATGTTCTGCTGGCAAGGCATGTTGAAACTATTGCAGCGATCAACTATCTCGATGATGGATTGACCATTTCCCCAAATTTGGATCTTGCGCATGGCTACGCTATCGTTGTAGAGCGGATTGACAGTGCAGATCCATTCGTCATGCGTTTTATCGCTGATGAACGAAAGAACATCAACAAGGTAGATCCGGGAAGCATTTTGTGGGATTCTATTCCTTATTGATTTATCTTTTTGTAGAGCTGCAGCACATAGGCTGCGTGAAAGGAGAGCTCAAGTATGTACTGCCTTATTGCTGCATCAGTCCGTTCCTTACTGAATCGTCTTGGGCAGCTTCAAGACAGTCTCTTAAACGCACGGCATTCGCTTCAAGTGTTACCGATCGGAGTGACGAGATAATGGAGTCATCACGCGCCAAGGGATCAAATGCATGATTGACGAGCTGATGGCGGATTTGGCTATAATTGAACGATTGCGAGCATCATATCGATCTTATACAGTATTTACAGGAGGTGAGAGAAGATCTACGCGCATGATATACCGGTATGATTTATTTTGATTTCGTTATTTAGGGTACATGTATATTATTAATGTCGACGAGGTTGACTCTGATCCTGTCGTTCTGGATGAGCCTATAGAAACGCCAGGGCCAGTCATGTAAAAGGACATGCTTCAAAAGCCTGTGCTTGTTATCCCAATTATTGAAGCAGCCAGATTGAACACAAGGCATTCAAAAAATTAGAGTCAACTAAATTATCGAAGCTACTAAGTGGGAACAATGTGCTGAAGTGTTTACACCCTAGATGGCCGTTCCGATCAACGAACAAGACAAGTGACGCTTCAACAAACGCTTATTCCAGTGCCGCGTTAACGGTCGTTATACGCGTCGATGTATGTTCGCGTTGCTATTTGTCACAGCACCCCGATTAATGAACATTTGAACAGTGTCTACATAGAGAAACTTTACTCAGAGTGAACCGCTTGTCCATCGCCAACACCTTTGTTGATGTCATGCGGGAAAATAAAGCTTTATGTCTTGCAGTAGAACTTGGCTGCCTTCGCGGTGCACCAGATTTTTACAAACCGCTGGAGATGCCGTTAAAGGTGCCGTTGGAATAGCTCGTCTTTTGGCCTCGCACTCTACGTTGCCATAATTGGCTGACATGCAGGGTCGCTTCACGGCTCATGGAAGGCGGCGGATCTGATTTATTGTCATCAAATCAGATCCACCACCTTCCATGAGCCCGTGATCATCATTTGCATCCTTATTCACTTCCGTAGCATTAGAAGCACGTGAATCTGGCAATTGCCCTTTCTCTAGTGCAGCAATACGTTCGTTCGAAGTCTGGAGTTGTTGTTCCAGCCGTTCAGTCGTTCAATACATTGTTGATGCTAATTTGAAGCGTTTTTAATTTGTTTTTGTTGTTGCTGGTCAATTTGCTGTTGTTGTTGCTGCATGTCTGGATTTATAAAACGCTGTCGGTGTCGGTCCGTGTCTATCGACAAATTGTACATATGTAGCCACAGTAATCTTTGGATTGAAATCTGTGTTTTTGGTAATGTTTCCGGCATCGTCTTCTTTTTTGGATTTTCTTCCAATGACGAGGATAGCTGCACGTCAATATAGCTCCTCTTGTACTAATACAATTTTGATGAGTACATATTCCTCGTTTTTCTCCTTTTGGTGCGTGTGCATCAGTCATCGTTTTCGCGCAGCGTCCTGTCCACTCATCTCTGGCCCCCCTCGCTGAACATCCTTGGCCTCTCTCACCGCACATCACCGACCTCTCTCACCACACATCCCCGACCTCTCTTACCTCACACCTCTGACATCTCTCACCACACATCCCTGACCTCTCACGATTGGGAAGACTGCCTGACTCAATTGTCGCCGTAATCTGAGTGAAGTTACGAGTTTGAGTGCGCATGTTGTCATCGCGAGCAGAGATGTCGCACCCTAATTATTTGTCATTTAGAAAGGAAGCTAATTGCATTTCAATCTAACCTTCGTATAAACTCTTTTTACAAATAATGCATATTGACACTTGTAAAATAAAAAATGAAAAGCGATAGAAATGAGCGACGTAAAGTTTCTCCAGGAGCGCCCCAGACGGTTAAAACGCAAGGTAGATACAGCAAGAGCAGAGACATTTGCAGCAGGAGAAGAGGAAGATGCAGCAAGAGAAGACGCGCGAGTGGCTGAAACACAAAATCATGAATGAATAATGGGATAATAAACAATATTGGTGACAATTACGATGTTCTGCTGGCAAGGCATGTTGAAACTATTGCAGCGATCAACTATCTCGATGATGGATTGACCATTTCCCCAAATTTGGATCTTGCGCATGGCTACGCTATCGTTGTAGAGCGGATTGACAGTGCAGATCCATTCGTCATGCGTTTTATCGCTGATGAACGAAAGAACATCAACAAGGTAGATCCGGGAAGCATTTTGTGGGATTCTATTCCTTATTGATTTATCTTTTTGTAGAGCTGCAGCACATAGGCTGCGTGAAAGGAGAGCTCAAGTATGTACTGCCTTATTGCTGCATCAGTCCGTTCCTTACTGAATCGTCTTGGGCAGCTTCAAGACAGTCTCTTAAACGCACGGCATTCGCTTCAAGTGTTACCGATCGGAGTGACGAGATAATGGAGTCATCACGCGCCAAGGGATCAAATGCATGATTGACGAGCTGATGGCGGATTTGGCTATAATTGAACGATTGCGAGCATCATATCGATCTTATACAGTATTTACAGGAGGTGAGAGAAGATCTACGCGCATGATATACCGGTATGATTTATTTTGATTTCGTTATTTAGGGTACATGTATATTATTAATGTCGACGAGGTTGACTCTGATCCTGTCGTTCTGGATGAGCCTATAGAAACGCCAGGGCCAGTCATGTAAAAGGACATGCTTCAAAAGCCTGTGCTTGTTATCCCAATTATTGAAGCAGCCAGATTGAACACAAGGCATTCAAAAAATTAGAGTCAACTAAATTATCGAAGCTACTAAGTGGGAACAATGTGCTGAAGTGTTTACACCCTAGATGGCCGTTCCGATCAACGAACAAGACAAGTGACGCTTCAACAAACGCTTATTCCAGTGCCGCGTTAACGGTCGTTATACGCGTCGATGTATGTTCGCGTTGCTATTTGTCACAGCACCCCGATTAATGAACATTTGAACAGTGTCTACATAGAGAAACTTTACTCAGAGTGAACCGCTTGTCCATCGCCAACACCTTTGTTGATGTCATGCGGGAAAATAAAGCTTTATGTCTTGCAGTAGAACTTGGCTGCCTTCGCGGTGCACCAGATTTTTACAAACCGCTGGAGATGCCGTTAAAGGTGCCGTTGGAATAGCTCGTCTTTTGGCCTCGCACTCTACGTTGCCATAATTGGCTGACATGCAGGGTCGCTTCACGGCTCATGGAAGGCGGCGGATCTGATTTATTGTCATCAAATCAGATCCACCACCTTCCATGAGCCCGTGATCATCATTTGCATCCTTATTCACTTCCGTAGCATTAGAAGCACGTGAATCTGGCAATTGCCCTTTCTCTAGTGCAGCAATACGTTCGTTCGAAGTCTGGAGTTGTTGTTCCAGCCGTTCAGTCGTTCAATACATTGTTGATGCTAATTTGAAGCGTTTTTAATTTGTTTTTGTTGTTGCTGGTCAATTTGCTGTTGTTGTTGCTGCATGTCTGGATTTATAAAACGCTGTCGGTGTCGGTCCGTGTCTATCGACAAATTGTACATATGTAGCCACAGTAATCTTTGGATTGAAATCTGTGTTTTTGGTAATGTTTCCGGCATCGTCTTCTTTTTTGGATTTTCTTCCAATGACGAGGATAGCTGCACGTCAATATAGCTCCTCTTGTACTAATACAATTTTGATGAGTACATATTCCTCGTTTTTCTCCTTTTGGTGCGTGTGCATCAGTCATCGTTTTCGCGCAGCGTCCTGTCCACTCATCTCTGGCCCCCCTCGCTGAACATCCTTGGCCTCTCTCACCGCACATCACCGACCTCTCTCACCACACATCCCCGACCTCTCTTACCTCACACCTCTGACATCTCTCACCACACATCCCTGACCTCTCACGATTGGGAAGACTGCCTGACTCAATTGTCGCCGTAATCTGAGTGAAGTTACGAGTTTGAGTGCGCATGTTGTCATCGCGAGCAGAGATGTCGCACCCTAATTATTTGTCATTTAGAAAGGAAGCTAATTGCATTTCAATCTAACCTTCGTATAAACTCTTTTTACAAATAATGCATATTGACACTTGTAAAATAAAAAATGAAAAGCGATAGAAATGAGCGACGTAAAGTTTCTCCAGGAGCGCCCCAGACGGTTAAAACGCAAGGTAGATACAGCAAGAGCAGAGACATTTGCAGCAGGAGAAGAGGAAGATGCAGCAAGAGAAGACGCGCGAGTGGCTGAAACACAAAATCATGAATGAATAATGGGATAATAAACAATATTGGTGACAATTACGATGTTCTGCTGGCAAGGCATGTTGAAACTATTGCAGCGATCAACTATCTCGATGATGGATTGACCATTTCCCCAAATTTGGATCTTGCGCATGGCTACGCTATCGTTGTAGAGCGGATTGACAGTGCAGATCCATTCGTCATGCGTTTTATCGCTGATGAACGAAAGAACATCAACAAGGTAGATCCGGGAAGCATTTTGTGGGATTCTATTCCTTATTGATTTATCTTTTTGTAGAGCTGCAGCACATAGGCTGCGTGAAAGGAGAGCTCAAGTATGTACTGCCTTATTGCTGCATCAGTCCGTTCCTTACTGAATCGTCTTGGGCAGCTTCAAGACAGTCTCTTAAACGCACGGCATTCGCTTCAAGTGTTACCGATCGGAGTGACGAGATAATGGAGTCATCACGCGCCAAGGGATCAAATGCATGATTGACGAGCTGATGGCGGATTTGGCTATAATTGAACGATTGCGAGCATCATATCGATCTTATACAGTATTTACAGGAGGTGAGAGAAGATCTACGCGCATGATATACCGGTATGATTTATTTTGATTTCGTTATTTAGGGTACATGTATATTATTAATGTCGACGAGGTTGACTCTGATCCTGTCGTTCTGGATGAGCCTATAGAAACGCCAGGGCCAGTCATGTAAAAGGACATGCTTCAAAAGCCTGTGCTTGTTATCCCAATTATTGAAGCAGCCAGATTGAACACAAGGCATTCAAAAAATTAGAGTCAACTAAATTATCGAAGCTACTAAGTGGGAACAATGTGCTGAAGTGTTTACACCCTAGATGGCCGTTCCGATCAACGAACAAGACAAGTGACGCTTCAACAAACGCTTATTCCAGTGCCGCGTTAACGGTCGTTATACGCGTCGATGTATGTTCGCGTTGCTATTTGTCACAGCACCCCGATTAATGAACATTTGAACAGTGTCTACATAGAGAAACTTTACTCAGAATGAACCACTTGTCCATCGCCAACACCTTTGTTGATGTCATGCGGGAAAATAAAGCTTTATGTCTTGCAGTAGAACTTGGCTGCCTTCGCGGTGCACCAGATTTTTACAAACCGCTGGAGATGCCGTTAAAGGTGCCGTTGGAATAGCTCGTCTTTTGGCCTCGCACTCTACGTTGCCATAATTGGCTGACATGCAGGGTCGCTTCACGGCTCATGGAAGGCGGCGGATCTGATTTATTGTCATCAAATCAGATCCACCACCTTCCATGAGCCCGTGATCATCATTTGCATCCTTATTCACTTCCGTAGCATTAGAAGCACGTGAATCTGGCAATTGCCCTTTCTCTAGTGCAGCAATACGTTCGTTCGAAGTCTGGAGTTGTTGTTCCAGCCGTTCAGTCGTTCAATACATTGTTGATGCTAATTTGAAGCGTTTTTAATTTGTTTTTGTTGTTGCTGGTCAATTTGCTGTTGTTGTTGCTGCATGTCTGGATTTATAAAACGCTGTCGGTGTCGGTCCGTGTCTATCGACAAATTGTACATATGTAGCCACAGTAATCTTTGGATTGAAATCTGTGTTTTTGGTAATGTTTCCGGCATCGTCTTCTTTTTTGGATTTTCTTCCAATGACGAGGATAGCTGCACGTCAATATAGCTCCTCTTGTACTAATACAATTTTGATGAGTACATATTCCTCGTTTTTCTCCTTTTGGTGCGTGTGCATCAGTCATCGTTTTCGCGCAGCGTCCTGTCCACTCATCTCTGGCCCCCTCGCTGAACATCCTTGGCCTCTCTCACCGCACATCACCGACCTCTCTCACCACACATCCCCGACCTCTCTTACCTCACACCTCTGACATCTCTCACCACACATCCCTGACCTCTCACGATTGGGAAGACTGCCTGACTCAATTGTCGCCGTAATCTGAGTGAAGTTACGAGTTTGAGTGCGCATGTTGTCATCGCGAGCAGAGATGTCGCACCCTAATTATTTGTCATTTAGAAAGGAAGCTAATTGCATTTCAATCTAACCTTCGTATAAACTCTTTTTACAAATAATGCATATTGACACTTGTAAAATAAAAAATGAAAAGCGATAGAAATGAGCGACGTAAAGTTTCTCCAGGAGCGCCCCAGACGGTTAAAACGCAAGGTAGATACAGCAAGAGCAGAGACATTTGCAGCAGGAGAAGAGGAAGATGCAGCAAGAGAAGACGCGCGAGTGGCTGAAACACAAAATCATGAATGAATAATGGGATAATAAACAATATTGGTGACAATTACGATGTTCTGCTGGCAAGGCATGTTGAAACTATTGCAGCGATCAACTATCTCGATGATGGATTGACCATTTCCCCAAATTTGGATCTTGCGCATGGCTACGCTATCGTTGTAGAGCGGATTGACAGTGCAGATCCATTCGTCATGCGTTTTATCGCTGATGAACGAAAGAACATCAACAAGGTAGATCCGGGAAGCATTTTGTGGGATTCTATTCCTTATTGATTTATCTTTTTGTAGAGCTGCAGCACATAGGCTGCGTGAAAGGAGAGCTCAAGTATGTACTGCCTTATTGCTGCATCAGTCCGTTCCTTACTGAATCGTCTTGGGCAGCTTCAAGACAGTCTCTTAAACGCACGGCATTCGCTTCAAGTGTTACCGATCGGAGTGACGAGATAATGGAGTCATCACGCGCCAAGGGATCAAATGCATGATTGACGAGCTGATGGCGGATTTGGCTATAATTGAACGATTGCGAGCATCATATCGATCTTATACAGTATTTACAGGAGGTGAGAGAAGATCTACGCGCATGATATACCGGTATGATTTATTTTGATTTCGTTATTTAGGGTACATGTATATTATTAATGTCGACGAGGTTGACTCTGATCCTGTCGTTCTGGATGAGCCTATAGAAACGCCAGGGCCAGTCATGTAAAAGGACATGCTTCAAAAGCCTGTGCTTGTTATCCCAATTATTGAAGCAGCCAGATTGAACACAAGGCATTCAAAAAATTAGAGTCAACTAAATTATCGAAGCTACTAAGTGGGAACAATGTGCTGAAGTGTTTACACCCTAGATGGCCGTTCCGATCAACGAACAAGACAAGTGACGCTTCAACAAACGCTTATTCCAGTGCCGCGTTAACGGTCGTTATACGCGTCGATGTATGTTCGCGTTGCTATTTGTCACAGCACCCCGATTAATGAACATTTGAACAGTGTCTACATAGAGAAACTTTACTCAGAGTGAACCGCTTGTCCATCGCCAACACCTTTGTTGATGTCATGCGGGAAAATAAAGCTTTATGTCTTGCAGTAGAACTTGGCTGCCTTCGCGGTGCACCAGATTTTTACAAACCGCTGGAGATGCCGTTAAAGGTGCCGTTGGAATAGCTCGTCTTTTGGCCTCGCACTCTACGTTGCCATAATTGGCTGACATGCAGGGTCGCTTCACGGCTCATGGAAGGCGGCGGATCTGATTTATTGTCATCAAATCAGATCCACCACCTTCCATGAGCCCGTGATCATCATTTGCATCCTTATTCACTTCCGTAGCATTAGAAGCACGTGAATCTGGCAATTGCCCTTTCTCTAGTGCAGCAATACGTTCGTTCGAAGTCTGGAGTTGTTGTTCCAGCCGTTCAGTCGTTCAATACATTGTTGATGCTAATTTGAAGCGTTTTTAATTTGTTTTTGTTGTTGCTGGTCAATTTGCTGTTGTTGTTGCTGCATGTCTGGATTTATAAAACGCTGTCGGTGTCGGTCCGTGTCTATCGACAAATTGTACATATGTAGCCACAGTAATCTTTGGATTGAAATCTGTGTTTTTGGTAATGTTTCCGGCATCGTCTTCTTTTTTGGATTTTCTTCCAATGACGAGGATAGCTGCACGTCAATATAGCTCCTCTTGTACTAATACAATTTTGATGAGTACATATTCCTCGTTTTTCTCCTTTTGGTGCGTGTGCATCAGTCATCGTTTTCGCGCAGCGTCCTGTCCACTCATCTCTGGCCCCCCTCGCTGAACATCCTTGGCCTCTCTCACCGCACATCACCGACCTCTCTCACCACACATCCCCGACCTCTCTTACCTCACACCTCTGACATCTCTCACCACACATCCCTGACCTCTCACGATTGGGAAGACTGCCTGACTCAATTGTCGCCGTAATCTGAGTGAAGTTACGAGTTTGAGTGCGCATGTTGTCATCGCGAGCAGAGATGTCGCACCCTAATTATTTGTCATTTAGAAAGGAAGCTAATTGCATTTCAATCTAACCTTCGTATAAACTCTTTTTACAAATAATGCATATTGACACTTGTAAAATAAAAAATGAAAAGCGATAGAAATGAGCGACGTAAAGTTTCTCCAGGAGCGCCCCAGACGGTTAAAACGCAAGGTAGATACAGCAAGAGCAGAGACATTTGCAGCAGGAGAAGAGGAAGATGCAGCAAGAGAAGACGCGCGAGTGGCTGAAACACAAAATCATGAATGAATAATGGGATAATAAACAATATTGGTGACAATTACGATGTTCTGCTGGCAAGGCATGTTGAAACTATTGCAGCGATCAACTATCTCGATGATGGATTGACCATTTCCCCAAATTTGGATCTTGCGCATGGCTACGCTATCGTTGTAGAGCGGATTGACAGTGCAGATCCATTCGTCATGCGTTTTATCGCTGATGAACGAAAGAACATCAACAAGGTAGATCCGGGAAGCATTTTGTGGGATTCTATTCCTTATTGATTTATTTTTGTAGAGCTGCAGCACATAGGCTGCGTGAAAGGAGAGCTCAAGTATGTACTGCCTTATTGCTGCATCAGTCCGTTCCTTACTGAATCGTCTTGGGCAGCTTCAAGACAGTCTCTTAAACGCACGGCATTCGCTTCAAGTGTTACCGATCGGAGTGACGAGATAATGGAGTCATCACGCGCCAAGGGATCAAATGCATGATTGACGAGCTGATGGCGGATTTGGCTATAATTGAACGATTGCGAGCATCATATCGATCTTATACAGTATTTACAGGAGGTGAGAGAAGATCTACGCGCATGATATACCGGTATGATTTATTTTGATTTCGTTATTTAGGGTACATGTATATTATTAATGTCGACGAGGTTGACTCTGATCCTGTCGTTCTGGATGAGCCTATAGAAACGCCAGGGCCAGTCATGTAAAAGGACATGCTTCAAAAGCCTGTGCTTGTTATCCCAATTATTGAAGCAGCCAGATTGAACACAAGGCATTCAAAAAATTAGAGTCAACTAAATTATCGAAGCTACTAAGTGGGAACAATGTGCTGAAGTGTTTACACCCTAGATGGCCGTTCCGATCAACGAACAAGACAAGTGACGCTTCAACAAACGCTTATTCCAGTGCCGCGTTAACGGTCGTTATACGCGTCGATGTATGTTCGCGTTGCTATTTGTCACAGCACCCCGATTAATGAACATTTGAACAGTGTCTACATAGAGAAACTTTACTCAGAGTGAACCGCTTGTCCATCGCCAACACCTTTGTTGATGTCATGCGGGAAAATAAAGCTTTATGTCTTGCAGTAGAACTTGGCTGCCTTCGCGGTGCACCAGATTTTTACAAACCGCTGGAGATGCCGTTAAAGGTGCCGTTGGAATAGCTCGTCTTTTGGCCTCGCACTCTACGTTGCCATAATTGGCTGACATGCAGGGTCGCTTCACGGCTCATGGAAGGCGGCGGATCTGATTTATTGTCATCAAATCAGATCCACCACCTTCCATGAGCCCGTGATCATCATTTGCATCCTTATTCACTTCCGTAGCATTAGAAGCACGTGAATCTGGCAATTGCCCTTTCTCTAGTGCAGCAATACGTTCGTTCGAAGTCTGGAGTTGTTGTTCCAGCCGTTCAGTCGTTCAATACATTGTTGATGCTAATTTGAAGCGTTTTTAATTTGTTTTTGTTGTTGCTGGTCAATTTGCTGTTGTTGTTGCTGCATGTCTGGATTTATAAAACGCTGTCGGTGTCGGTCCGTGTCTATCGACAAATTGTACATATGTAGCCACAGTAATCTTTGGATTGAAATTTGTGTTTTTGGTAATGTTTCCGGCATCGTCTTCTTTTTTGGATTTTCTTCCAATGACGAGGATAGCTGCACGTCAATATAGCTCCTCTTGTACTAATACAATTTTGATGAGTACATATTCCTCGTTTTTCTCCTTTTGGTGCGTGTGCATCAGTCATCGTTTTCGCGCAGCGTCCTGTCCACTCATCTCTGGCCCCCTCGCTGAACATCCTTGGCCTCTCTCACCGCACATCACCGACCTCTCTCACCACACATCCCCGACCTCTCTTACCTCACACCTCTGACATCTCTCACCACACATCCCTGACCTCTCACGATGGGAAGACTGCCTGACTCAATTGTCGCCGTAATCTGAGTGAAGTTACGAGTTTGAGTGCGCATGTTGTCATCGCGAGCAGAGATGTCGCACCCTAATTATTTGTCATTTAGGGAAGCTAATTGCATTTCAATCTAACCTTCGTATAAACTCTTTTTACAAATAATGCATATTGACACTTGTAAAATAAAAAAATGAAAAGCGATAGAAATGAGCGACGTAAAGTTTTTCCAGGAGCGCCCCAGACGGTTAAAATGCAAGGTAGAAACAGCAAGAGCAGAGACATTTGCAGCAGGAGAAGAGGAAGATGCAGCAAGAGAAGACGCGCGAGTGGCTGAAACACAAAATCATGAATGAATAATGGGATAATAAGCAATATTGGTGACAATTACGATGTTCTGCTGGCAAGGCATGTTGAAACTATCGCAGCGATAACTATCTCGATGATGGAATTGACCATTTCCCCAAATTTGGATCTTGCGCATGGCTACGCTATCGTTGTAGAGCGGATTGACAGTGTAGATCCATTCGTCATGCGTTTTATCGCTGATGAACGGAAGAACATCAACAAGGTAGATCCGGGAAGCATTTTGTGGGATTCTATTCCTTATTGATTTATCTTTTTGTAGAGCTGCAGCACATAGGCTGCGTGAAAGGAGAGCTCAAGTATGTACTGCCTTATTGCTGCATCAGTCGTTCCTTACTGAATCGTCTTGGGCAGCTTCAAGACAGTCTCTTAAACGCACGGCATTCGCTTCAGGTGTTACCGATCGGAGTGACGAGATAATGGAGTCATCACGCGCCAAGGGATCAAATGCATGATTGACGAGCTGATGGCGGATTTGGCTATAATTGAACGATTGCGAGCATCATATCGATCTTATACAGTATTTACAGGAGGTGAGAGAAGATCTACGCACATGATATACCGGTATGATTTATTTTGATTTCGTTATTTAGGGTACATGTATATTATTAATGTCGACGAGGTTGACTCTGATCCTGTCGTTCTGGATGAGCCTATAGAAACGCCAGGGCCAGTCATGGAAAAGGACATGCTTCAAAAGCCTGTGCTTGTTATCCCAGTCATTGAATCCGACAGATTGAACACAAGGCATTCAAAAAACTGAAGTCAATACATTATCGAAGCTTCTAAGTTGGAACAATGTGCTGAAGTGCTTAAACCCTAGATGGCCGTTCCAATCAACGAGCAAGACAAGTGACGCTTCAACAAACGCTGATTCCAGTGCCGCGTTAACGGTCGTTATACGCGTCGATGTATGTTCGCGTTGCTATTTGTCACAGCACCCCGATTAATGAACATTCGAGCATTGATCCCTTATTGTATGCATGGTTTGCAATAGCAAACGGGTTTCATGTTTGAAAGTACTGAGCAAGGTAGTTATGGTGAGCGGTCGTATAGACTAGTCGGTAGAGCACAGTGCTAATAACGCTGCGGTCCAGGGTTCGAGCCCCTGTATGACCATGATTTGGGTCTCAACGGCCGGAATTTACCGTCAAGTTGCCGCTTTACCGTTTTGGCTTATTTTTATTGCTGTGTATATTGCAATATAACTCCAAGCCCACCCGAACAAGAAATATCAAAAGCATACCATGTTGCTTCATTCATACGGTCTTGTGTCTTCGCAACTTCAAAGCGTCATGCATCTGTTGGAGGGATGTGTGAACATACAAATATTCGAAAACTATGACTTGATAGAACTGATGAATTCATTTCGTGTTGAGCTATGCGATATGGAAAGAAAAATAAATCGGCAGATAGCGAATAATCTTAGCATCGGTGTGCTAGTATGCATGGATCCGTTATTGTATGCATGGTTTGCGACAGTGAACGGGTTTTATGTCTGTAAGTACTGAGCAAGGTAGTTATGGTGAGCGGTCGTATAGCTCAGTCGGTAGAGCACAGTGCTAATAACGCTGCGGTCCAGGGTTCGAGCCCCTGTATGACCATGATTTGGGTCTCAACGGCCGTAATTTACTGTCAAGTTGCTTCTTTACCGTTTCGGCTTATTTTTATTGCGGTGTATATTAATAACTGCTGAGCACACCCGAATGTCAAGAAAATATCAAAAACAAACGATATTGCTTCATGCATACCGGACTTGTCTCTTCGCAATTAGAAGCGTCATACATCTGACTGGGGATGTGTGAACATACAAGTAATAAAAACTATGCCTTGATAGAACGATGAATTCATTTCGTGTTAAGCTATCGCGATTGACTGGAATGAGAAATTAATCGGCAGATAGCGAATAAAATTAACATCGGTGTGCTCGTATGCATGATCCGTTATTGTATGCATGGTTTGCATAGTAACGGGTTTTGTTTGTAAGTATTGAGCAAGGTAGTTATGGTGAGCGGTCGTATAGCTCAGTCGGTAGAGCACAGTGCTAATAACGCTGCGGTCCAGGGTTCGAGCCCCTGTATGACCATGATTTGGGTCTCAACGGCCGGAATTTACCGTCAAGTTGCCTCTTTACCGTTTTGGCTTATTTTTACTGCGTGTATATTAAAATATAACTCCGAGCACACCCGAACAAGAACAAGAATATATAAAGCAAATGATGTTTTTCTGCATACGGTCTTGTTCTTCGCAACTTCAAAAGCGTCATGCATCTGTTGGGGCATGTACAACAAGTTATTAAAATCTATGCCTTGATAGAATCGATGAATTCATTTCGTGTTAAGCTATCGCAAAGATTGACTGGAATGAGAAATTAATCGGCAGATAGCGAATCAAATTAACATCGGTGTGCTCGTATGCATTGATCCGTTATTGTATGCATGGTTTGCAATAGTAAACGGGTTTCGTGTTTGTAAGTATTGAGCAAGGTAGTTATGGTGAGCGGTCGTATAGCTCAGTCGGTAGAGCACAGTGCTAATAACGCTGCGGTCCAGGGTTCGAGCCCCTGTATGACCATGATTTGGGTCTCAACGGCCGGAATTTACCGTCAAGTTGCCTCTTTACCGTTTTGGCTTATTTTTATTGCTGTGTATATTAAAATATAACTCCGAGCACACCCGAACAAGAAAATATCAAAAGCAAACGATGTTGCTTCATGCATACGGTCTTGTCTCTTCGCAACTTTAAAGCGTCATGCATCTGTTGGGGGGATGTGTGAACATACAAGTAATTAAAAACAATGCCTTGATAGAATCGATGAATTCATTTCGTGTTGAGCTATCGCAAAGATTGACTGGAATGAGAAATAAATCGGCAGATAGCGAATAAACTTAACATCGGTCTGCTAGTATGCATGGATCCGTTATTGTTTGCATGGTTTGCAATAGTAAACGGGTTACGTATTTGTAAGTACTGAGAAAGGTAGTTATGGTGAGCGGTCGGATAGCTCAGTTGGTAGAGCACAGTGCTAATAACGCTGCGGTCCAGGGTTCGAGCCCCTGTATGACCATGATTTGGGTCTCAACGGCCGG